>JAIPRN010002813.1:0-26550 GCA_025469175.1 Geopemphigus sp. TES_GeoC_2020 | reverse complement strand
GAATGACGACTGTAAGGGTTAGTGACTAGCTAACGGTAAATCGAATGACCGCTTGCAGCACAATAAAAAAGGGACAAAATCAAACACTCTCATAAAAATATTAGTTTTAAAAGAACGACGAAGGTCAAGAAACCGGAGAAATTATATATGTAGCACCATTCTGAAAGATATAAATAAACATAATGAATGTCCACCGTAAGGGTTATTTACTGACTAATGATAAATCGCACAACCGCCCGCGGTACGAACGGACATGGTCGAACATATTTACAAATCACATAAAACGGGACGAACCACACAGAGACCACATTTGGAAATAATAAAAATAAACACACATGAATAACAACTACTGAATAAGTTACTGACCAAATAACGATAAAACGCGCATTTTGCGGGATATTTTCACACGCCGATATTAAAAGGTATATTCAAAATCAACTAAATAAAGAAACTCAAAGACACAACCACTACAATCAACAACACCAGATGTGCCGATTTCTATGAAGACGTGACCTCTCGAAGCTTATATAACCCGGTCATTACACCTCTGAAGGAGGCAGTCAAGTCAAGGCAGACAGTCAAGTCAGGTCAGTCTAGCAGAGCCCAGCAGTCGGGTCGGGTCAGGACGAGCAGTCAGCGTGGGCTGCCGGACAAGGCTTCGGCACGGACTGCCGGCCAAGCAGCAGCCAGTGTCGAGTGTCCCGTCTGTTCGTGCATTAGAATGGAGTCTTCCGGGTGGAGGAGTCTCTCGTCGAGCAGGGTAGAGGAGATCGTTGGCGGCGCAAGTTCACGGCAGCTGACAGCGTTCCAGTAACGAGCAACCAACTATATTCAACAAGTCGGTATTCCGGAGGACGAGTCCAGTTGTTCGTCTTTAAAACACTTGCGTTTTAATTTCAACATTTGTCGGTGGATTCATGGAACGAAGGCACCGACCCAACCTTTTCCTTACATCTCTGCATAATCTTGTGAAGTTGAACACGGGCAGCTTGGTAAGAGAATATCATTCTGTTGGTTTTCACCCTCACTCTTAAGTGTGTTTGAATATTTTAATTATACGCGTTTGTACGACACTTCTCGATTGCGTTCCTGAATAGTTTTCGTATTCATGACCTTGAGATAAATAACTGTAATAACTCAATAAAATTTTCCCCTGCTCACTTATAACCACCTACCGCTCTCCATATTTTCCTCCTCCCATTCCACCGCTGACCTTATTATTTCTTTGAAATTTTTTCATTATTATTTTTATTTTATTTTGTTGTTTTTTGATTTATTATGTAATGATATCTACAAATATTATAACTGTGGGAATCAATATTATATTCATATTTCGATGTAATTTGATAATATTCGCAGAAATCATAATTGTGGGAAATTACCACATAAATTCATTTTTAACATAATGTAAAGGTAAAAATATCCACAAGTATCAAAACTGTGAGAACAGATAAAACAGGCACATTTCAATGTAATTTGAAGTAACAATATATGGAAAAATACAATTTAATAAATGTTAGAACGAAACCTAAACTCCTCGAAATACCGACCATTCTGGCAATTTCATGACAAACACAGAATCAGCTCATTTTTTTTATACAAAAGAATTTACAACAATTGCATAAATATATCATACTAATGGGCATGAATCAAATAAATACGTGTTCATTAGTGAATTGAAAGTATCAAAAAAAAAACGATAAAATAATCAGTACACAGAAATTTAAAACACATTACCCTAATATCGAAGAAACTTGATATGAGCTAACCACCACGTCGCAACATTTCAAACGGACAGCTCGGATATAAAAATCCAAAATTACACCCTAGCAGCAGCCAGTCAGTCAATCATTAGATTACCGGATGCTGTCTATCTCACCACGGGGGACAGACAACTCTCGTCTTCAACACAATAACAGTGTGCGGATGCACCCCAGCCACGTGTCACTAAGTTGCAGGAGACAGTATTACATGGTCGTTCTCTACACCGGGACTTCTGCAGTCATTGTTATTGTCAGTGAGTGGTATTTTCACCGTTCCAAACTTTTTCATTCCTAGTTAACTTTACAAGCTTTCCTTATTAAATACACTCAAACCAATAAAACCGAGAACGTAAGTGATTTAATAATTTAATAATAAACTTCCTAAATAATTCTCGTATCTACGATCTCGAAGACAAATTGCGTAGTAACTCATAAGGATTTGAACACATCCCCACTAGTGCCTGATAACCTACACATAGGTTATTAATTATTTATTTCTACCTTTTTTGAGTTATTACAATTACAATAGTCTCTAGACACTTGCACATAGAATAAATCTATATCTTAAAAGTTAACAGAGTACATAAAATAATAAAAATTAAATAGAAATTTATAAAATCCAGTGAATATAGTTTACACAAACAAATCTATAATTAATTATCAAGCATACATAGTTCAGTAAAATTCACAATAAATTGCAACAATTGTACAACTCAGAAAAGGTCAAGTTTTTGACAAATATAATAAAGAATATATAAATTTCACTGAAAATCCAAAATTTACCTAATCATATGCTTTATATTGTAATTTATACAATTACATATAAATAATAGTAACTCGTGAATATTTTTATTATTACTTTTTGTAGTCGTCAAACTTAGCAACAGTCTCTCATAAAGCACACAAAAAAATTGGATGATACTTATATCAATATTACTTATAACAAAATCTTAATTTTGTCAAAGTATTATTAGATTCTATTCGAATCCAGTCCGTAAATTTTGAGTTAAGTATGGGGAAAATTTGCCACGTAAGATATTCAAATACATATAAATGCCAAATATTAATTAACATCGAATCCGACGTCCAAAAAAGTAATTCATTTCGTAAATTTAAATTTTAGTTTTAGTTAATAAATCCCTATACATTGTATAATGCATCAGAATATTCATCGTTACTGTTTTAAGCAAACAATATACTACGAAATACAAAACGAACCGAAACGATAAATCTAAGTAAGGATGTATTTTTCCAGAATCTTTATAGCCGCAATATATATTCCTAAATTCTGTTTTATCAGATCTCCCAGGTTATTATATCATCCGTTTTTCGTCTTATATTCAAAGTGGGCATTTTTAAAAAAGCTTCGGAACACAATAATTTAAAACTTGATCGAAAATATTAAACGTTTTAAATGAATACGAAAAATTGTAGGTAACATAAAAATATGGTATAACTATTTTTTCAGTAAAAAACGTCGCACTTCGTACAATATACAGCCAAGTGTGCCGTTTAAGCAACGTTGTAGTTCACAGTTTAAGTAAATAAATCGCTATACTTTGTATAATGAGTCACAATATTCGTCGTTGCTGTTTTAAGCCAACGATATACTACAACTTACTAAACCCGCCGTCACGAAAAATCTAAGGGATGTGTTTGACGGGATTAACATCGGATGAGCTAAATTATATTCATTCCTAAAATAGTAATTTACGCAAATATTTATTAGTAATTGTAATTCGCGAATATTTTTATTATATATTTTTCTAGTCGTCACATTTATCAAGTGTGGAAACAGTGAACATGCATACAAAAATATTGGATGATACTTGTACCAAGATCTTAGTTTTGTCGAAGTATTATTCGTTTCTTATTGTATCCGGTTCGTAAATTTCGAGTTACGTAAGGAGTATATTTGCCACGTTACTTGTTCAAATACGTGAAAATGCGAAATATTAATTAACATAGAATCTGAAGTCCAAAAATTCATTAATTTCGTAGATTTAAATCAGCATTGAAACGAACGTAAATATAATTTGAGGTTTAATTATATTCAAATTGTTCGTAAATGTAGGTTCAAATAAATATACCGTGATATTATATATAATGAAGGGAACTCGTCTAATTTAAGTCGCTGTATTCACCGCGTACTTGAATATAATCGAAATAATCGATTGCACGAAAATATTGGTACAGGCTTGAAAACATCGACAAATAATTGTTTTTGTATTTTATTGATTTTGTTAAAAAATTATCGTCTTGGATATCTCCGGATATTTAAGATTTAATCATGGCCGTAAGTACTAAGGAACTGTCAGCTTTGGATAATTCGTAATTGTTTTCGTACAACCAGTGTGTATATGTTTAATGATTTGTTCCAACGCATTTCCGGCCTGCGGGTGGATTCCTTACCATCGATTGTATAATATCGCGATACAATAAATTCTCTCGTAACGAAAAACGTGATGCTTTATTGTCTCTGCGTATTTAACGTTACATAAAATGGCACCTATAAATGCGCTTATACATAGTATTGGATATTGTATCAAACGTTGGTTTTTTATACAGGAGTAATTTTGGAAAAAAAAAATTATCTACAGTTGTTCGAATGGTAACCACAGCGCGATCTATTGTCTCGTCTGTACACAGCTATATCGATACTGCTAATTATTAAATTTCAGTAAAAAACGTTAAACTTCTTATTATATATAGCCATGTGTGCTGTTTCAGCAACGTTGAAATTCGCAGTTTTAATAAATCAATCGTTATACTGTGTATAATGCGTCAGAATTATTTGTCGTAACGTTTATTTATTTATTAAATAAATATCCCGTGACTTATGTTACGTAGATTGTCATTTTTTCTGGAGAATGTAGGGAACTGGTCTAATTTATGTCGCTCCTTTCTGTTATGGACGTCTCCACAACAAAAATTATGTAAAGGAAATAGTCAAAAAATCTGAATGAACATACACTATATTTGTTAAACATTCTCTGCGAAACAGAATTAATTATGTCTAATACTAAATATTACGGAAGGTCTGACCGACGCTCTGACAAACACCACACACTCGATGCTCTGCAAATATCACACTTACTAGATTTTCTGGGACGAGGCATTTTTTAAAGTTACCAAGGATTTCTTGGTACTTCGGGCTGTTTGATCATAATGCTCGATAGTGTCTAATAATTTCTATATTATAAAATATAACCATAATCGTTTCGTTATAAGAACGTTTACAATTATTATATAGAACAACTACAATCATTAAAAAAAAATGTCATAAAAACGTTTTCAATCATATACAACTATATTATAGGCAATTTTAATCATTTTCACATAATAGTGTTCATAACAATTCACGGCGTAATTGCGTATAATCTAAATAAGCAATTGCACGAAATTATTGGTGCATGCTTGAGAACATCCTCAAATAGTTGTTTTTGTATTTTATTTATTTTGTTAAAAAATTATAGTCTTGTATATCTCCTGATATTTTAGAGTCTGTCATGGTCTTAAGTACTAAGGAACCGTCAGCTATGGATAATTCGTAATTGTTTTCGTACAACCAGTGTGTATATATTTTATGATTTGTTTCATATGACTATTGATACGGGCTCTTTTTTCCTCTTCTTCATTTATTCGATTGTCCCGATTTTCGTTTATCGGAATGTCTAACGACAACAATTAATTCGGTTAATCAAATTTATACTGTATGTGTATATATATCTCCTACCCCTCTCTCCGTGCGCTGACACCGTCACTCACTACCACGTTGCGTTCGCCTGCTTGTAGGCTGGCTCTTTATTTGTCTTCCTTTTTCACATTATATATTCTTATTATATACTGAGTTGTTTCAAACAATGACTCTCTGATACGCGAAATATTTCGACAGGCATTACACCTAGGCTGCTTTGGTATACTTCGTATTCGTTGGTCAAAGAAAGTAATATAACGTAACGATAATTGTGTTACGGAAAAAAAAGTCGTAACTATGAAGATTCGGCATTTCGGTTGTCGAAAATTTTATTATTTTTATTATCCGCAACGGACATTCGTACACACCCGTGACATTTTACTACCGTCACCCCTTCGTGGCAATATGAAAAGAATATATATATATATATATGAAGGTAGCTGATTTAAGCTAATCGGACGGTTGATTCGATTTATGGTTTTCCTCGCGACGAACTTTGTACGATCCTTACACTCACTACACCAAGTTATAGCAACGGCGAATCGCATTTCTGAATACAAACATTATAACATAATTGCGAAAATCAAAATTGTAACTTAACTATACGTAAATTTTGTTCTAACGTACTTCACTGTATCTTTAACTATTTACGGGATATAATAATTTTGATGTACGTAAATTCTATTCTTCGAAATTATCAATGTTTATTTACATTAATATTGAACATAAAACTTTAATAATTGTCATTAACATTTACATAAATTGTATAAGAACCTCAAGTGAAAAATCAGTAAATCTAAAATCCTGAAAAAATTACTCGTTTGCCATTTGTAAAATCTAATTTAATTTATAACGGTTTTCAAAATATTTTTATTTTATTATTCATACAAATCGAATAAACTTTTGTAAATTGTATGTCATTAGCCGAAATTTTATTGCTTATTTTTTTATCACAAATTTAATGTTAGACATTATTACATAAAACTTTATAAAATATATATGAAAGAAAAATATAATAAAGGATAACGTATACCAAAATAGGTTACGCACACAACTATAACAATACGTTTAAGAAAACCATATTATATTTGGCAAGTACTATTCGTAAATATTTACCAATTTATCGTTTCGAATATTTGTTCGTTACTTATAAATAATAAGATAAACCTTAAAAACATTCGTATTATTATATTTCCGTTACAACTATTTGTGTTCATAAATATCGATAATGTTAAGAAAATTGTACTTTTATATACTAAAGTCGAAATATCTTGAATATAATTTGAGATATGGAGAAATACGTAAGATTAAAATTTAAATATATTTAAATTACTCGGTGTAATAAATTTTAACATAACTATCCGTTTACGAGGTATTTACAAAAATGGAAAACTTACCTACAAATAATGGGCATTTGTATAAACTCACTCAAATTTAAAATTCTATTCGGCACGGCTAGACTTATAGCGGAACATCACTCGAGTCGAACCACAAACGTTCTAAGGGCTGTTACAATTGCAATTGTTGAACGTGACGGAAAACCGCTTAACCGAATTTCCGAACGAAATGTTTAAAGATGAGTTCGTGGTTAGACGAGGAAAAACCAATAAGGTAGGGATTAACGTAATGTGCTCAGAAATATGAATACGGACTGTGTAGGTTTCAGTTATAGTTTTCCTATAGAACCGGACGTTGAAAGTTCCGCCGTTTCCCTTTACGTGTCGGTCCACCACAACGAGCAACGAATTTTTCACAAAGTTTGGACGATTTCGTACATTTTTCAAAGCGCTGGCCGCCATTCGTTTTATCAAGATAAAAGCGTTACGAATTTTCGTACTAATTAGGCTGTATTTGATATTTTCTCAAATTGACTAACACGCACACATGTTCGGTAATTTAACGTTATTATTAATCCGATAAAATTCCGGTAGAATATTAATAAATACAACCGAAGACAAATATAGGCCCAAAAGTAAAATGGTTGTCCCGGAACGCGTTTTATTAATAATCCGGGCAATTAATAACGACGATAATTACTACGCAGGTTTAGTGTCGTTGACGACTTTGGACGTGTCACATAATCAACTAAGCTTATTAGACAACAAGACGAACAGCTTATTAGACGATTGTCTTTCACTGAAACATGTACGGTGCCTGTTTACATTTTTTTTTTCAAATTAAAATTAGCAATACACCCACTGTCGGGGGAAGCATGAGAGCTGTACTTCGGAAAATGAGTCGCTATCGTTTATTGTTTACAATAAAAAATACGACGAACAAAAAACAATTTTCCTTAATGGGAGTATCATGACGGGGCTGTCTTCCGTCATACAACAAAGTCCTTTACATAAAATCTAAGATAACAACAATTTTATGCCCTAATAACGGGTGGAAAATGTCTGGAAAATCTCCTGACACCACGCCATTTACACTTGTCGATTATTTGTTAATAAATTATCCCGATATTATTTGTAGTTCATTTTTTTATTACTATACACAATTTAGGGAGCGGGACTGAGAAAAAGTAGAACAAAAAAATATTCCCCATATTTAAGGGACATATTTTCGTGTCCACCTTAAGGCTACATAAAGCGAAATATAACGAATATTGTTAAACATTAATCTTGTCCCTCATACGCGTATGCTGAAGTTGTTCATTTATTTCTCACAGCTGATACACAAATAAAGATGACTTACATAATATAATTATAAAATTTGGCCTTAAAAGTGTTATTATATTTTTGAAAATCATATTTAAATAATATTCGTACAATCGAATACGAAAAAATGTATTCCAATTGTTCAATAAATATACAGGCTAGCGGGATTGCCGTGCTAAACTTGGAACGGTCTACGTGATCATTTCCGTTGTTGTTATCGCTGTAAATTGCAGGTGGGATTTTGTTCTTGTTGTTCGTCGGCTCGTCGCGTCGAGGTGGGCAGCTCGTGCTGTCGTGTGTGAATGTAGTTTTAATTTTTGCATTTATGCGTGTTCTCTTTTCCTTGTTTCATTAAATGTATCAGTTGACGTTACGTTTGTGTTCGTTTTGTTTCTGCGGTAGTGTAAGCTATCGGCCTGTAGTCCTCTGTGTAGACCTGTGTCAGATAGCTGTTATACCAAACTCACATAATAGCTATGTATATAATATACATCCTTGTATTGAAATATAAATTCTTTGAAAAACAGGTTTTTCAATACATGTAGTTGTTTCATGCTTATATTTGAAAATAGTATTTAAAGGGAATTTGTTTTGAATTTCTGATAACCCGCCATTAATTACAAATGCTGTAATTTTTTGGCGCTTGATCTCCTAGTTCTCGATAATATAGTGGAAAATATCCCCGTCTGTCACGCAGGTACCGAGGTTCGTCCATTCCCACCCCACTCTCCTTCCCGGAGGAGATCAAATTTTTTTCGAGTTTTTATTTATATTTTTATTTTATACAATTCCCCACGTTTATTCCAATTGAATTTTTTGTAGGATAAATACCTTATAAAAGGGATATTATTATAGATTGTCCCACGTTTACAACATCTTATATTTATGTAAAATACTCCGTAAAATAATTGTATTCGTTGTTAATTTGGTTCTTTGTTTCAAAAAATTGAATGTTAGTCTGCACCTATAATTATTTTTATCGAAATCAGCAGTATTGAATCGTGAAATCAAAAGCTTATTTATAAAAATACATTTGGACTATTATATAAATTGATAAGAATATAATTATTGGTTAAATATTTATGAATATATATATATATATATATATACAATTTTTGTATTTCGTTTTGATTACAAACTAATACACTCCGGTTTTTGTTCTATCGTCAAATGGGATGCGTCGTCAGCGTCACATAAATTGTTGATTGATGCCAGTTGGTTTAAAAAATTGCGACAAAATCATCGGGGAAGAGTGAACGGTATTATAAAGAATCGTAATTTAGTATTTTTTGCTGGCTAAACCAAACTTTTGTTCAGAATATATTACGCGTTCAATGGTATTTTACAATTATTGTAAAGCAACCATAAATACGTCTTTTTTACAATACAAGAAAGTAAGTTGATATTGTTGGTCAGTAGATGGAGCCACAATAATATTTCAAGATATAATTGTGTCGTCTCAAAGTGTTTACAGAAAAACATTATTAATTATAATATAAAACGTTTTTTCCCGCAATTTTTTTCGCCTAAACGTGAACATATGACTACTTACTTACTAAAACAATTTCTCTCATTCACACTTCCCGTGGAAATAATTGAAAGTAAGGAACTTCTATTAACGAATATAGATCGTAGAAATGGATTGCATTTTTTATTTTTATACAATTTCATTATAAAAAGTGTTTAAGCGCCTACAATACAGTACGTAAACACGCATGCTGTGGCCAATTATTGATCTTTTCAAAATACTATATTAAGCCGAAAATTGGATTAATGTATTCAATGAAAATTTGTATGTAAATACTACGTTAACAATTCATAAACACTTGAGGTGTTTCGAAATGACAATTTTACAATTGTAATAAAAATGAACACGAAAATCGGCTCCATGAAAACCATATTGTCCACAATTTTACCGGAGTTTTGCAATGTTTTGTTGCGATTTTTTCCGCACCTTTCAGAAAATTATTGAGAACATCGAAAAACGTACCAAATAACGAATTCGCCAAATATACACGATTCATAACTAGAAAGTGACGCTTTACACGTGTAAATCAAAGCCCTCCTATATGAAAAATGTTGTTCTCTGGTGAAATAATTTAAATGGAAAACCCGACGTCATCGTAAAACCAAAATGCATTCGAAATCCAAAACAACGGTCGTTATACTTTTGGTGGGTGGAGGAGGTCTGTCATTATATTTCGTTCCTCGACTGTTCCAAAAATGGTTTAAAACCCCCAGTATTGCTACAGTAAATAAATAAATAAATATATATATATATTTATTTATTTATTTATTTATTTAATGTATATATATACGCACATAATTTAGCGAACGCGTTCGATTTGTGTTGTACATATAGATACTGTAATAACATGTATCGACATTGGTTCGATATTCCATCGTTCACCGCGTGAACAATGACGAAATCGATTCTGTCGGTTCGATAACATATTTAACATATACGGAAAACGCACGCCGCACTGTGATCAACAAACGATTTATCGTATATTGCCCGCGCATTCGTGTTAAAAATAAATGAAAAGAACAACATTAGTAATAGATAAATGTATCGTAATACCAGCGGGACTACCCTTAAGATTCGCAAGACTTTGTATTGATTTCTATTAACGTGTGACGGTACAACAAATTTATAATTACACTAGAATATTCGTTATCTATTATATTTTCAACGTTCATGACTATGATGGAAAATTTGCAAATAAAAAATTATGTTATTAACAATTACATAAAATAAATACTACAATCTAGTTTGGTTTTCTATCGTTTTAATACAATTAGGATAACAACAAAAATATTTATAAAATGGATATTCAAATATCGATCAGCATTTAACAATGTAATTCGTAATTAATAACAATAAAAACGCTTAAACATAATTAACTTTTCTCGCTTTTAATTCTGCAAAGTAGACTAGCATATTTTTTCGTATAAAGCACGTTCAATAGAAATTATAGGCACATCAAAAATATGATCTGGAACCGTTGTTATTCTCAAATGATTCTTCTTTCTCAAAAAAACAACAACAACAATACGGTGTTCGATTCGATTACGTTTTATTGTACATAGATAATTTTGTATGCGACGGTACGCAGACATTCCGGGTGACGTAATGTTTTTCGGTTCACAAACGATTATCTACCTAAAGTATGTAAAATTAATTTTCTAATATATGCTACAACCCAAATATTTGTCCTTTGATTTCATCTATTATTGATGCTATGTATATATATATATATATATATACATACACACACACAAATTATATATATATGTAAACATACATACATACATATAAACACGCGTTCACATAAGTATGTATGGGGTCCATACGTATTCGTTTTACGAAATTCCATTATAACTTAATGACTATTTTCAAATCAGTATACTATAAATAAATAGAAATGATTTTCGCGCAGTTGTTGTCATCGTTTGGCAATGATACGGTCGTCAGTCTATCATTACAATAATGTACACGGATCGACCCGCCCGTAATTTTATGCTAATATTTGTTTGTTTGCTTACAGAATTTAATGACCAGTTTTAAATCCGTCTTTACCGTAAACCACTGTTGTTTAATTTTAATTTCTATGCGCCTGAAGAGTCATAGCCGATGTACGTTCTTAAACTTCACATTTTATCTATTTATCTGCGCATACATATGCAAATAGTTGTGTCGTATACAATTAAAAACCGAAAGTACTTGTATATAAAGTATCTACTAACACGTACGTACACATTTTTAGTTTTTCGTAAACTTAATCTAGTAGGTAATAAACCATATATAATTGATAGTTTTGTACATAATAGCATACTGGGTTATAATTTTGGGGAAAACCTAATATTTTTCTTACAGTCAGATGGTACATTATGTATATACGTGTAGTTAATATGGTGAATATGTCGAACACAAACGTTTTAAATATCCGAATACCAAATATTTATGTTTAAATACTATTTGGTATTCCGAACGAGTCGTTTAATCGCAATTTCTTTTCATATTCTGTACCAAATATTCGGTATATAGAATCCTATACATTTTTTACAAAATATAAATAAATACCTACTTTTATTTAAGTAAATGTAGTCGTAGTTATAATTATAAATATAATCGAAGGAATTTACTCGACACAGTATATTTTAGAGTAGTATAATTTATTTGAAAGCCGTATTTATATTAGCGTATTCTTATGACTTGAATTACACAGTAATAAATCGTTTTCTAAACGAAAAATATGGACAACAAACTTTTCGTATCAAAATGCCTTTGGACTATGAACCAAAATAAATTATCATCAATAAAAATTCCATATATTATAGAATCTTTTTCGAAAAACTAAATTTCTACTTTCTATGATAATATAATTAATATAATAATATTATTTACCAATAAATTGTGGCGAAAAATTACGTTTTTATTAATAAAAGCGATATGACATTAAAATATATTACTATTATAATACATTTAAATAGGGTCTGCTTTATATTTTGTAAAGATAACATGCATTAAGTAAACGATTCTAAACGGAAATTGGATTGTCCTTTGAAATTATGATAATAATTTTTCAGTCATGCGTAAACGTAGGGTTTAGTTAAAAAATCTTATTTTTTTCGGATATATAAAATTTAACTCGTAACAATTTTTTGGTCTTAAAAATAATTATTTCTATCGCTTACTCTCAAGTTATCGAAGTTAGATACGAAAAAATACACAACATTTTTATTGTATACCTATTCGTACAGTATTTATAATAATAATATTTAACTTAACACAATTTAGTCGTTTATTGGTTCTTATGCGTAAAATAATACGCATGTATTCTACAAATTATTTATCCAATATCTATATGTAATATACACATATTTGATATCAGTAAACTTATCAATTATGAATACATCCAGCATACATATTATACCACTTCGTTGACCATTTCGGCCTTATAAACCGCTTGGCTTCAGGGATGATATATACCAAGGTACGTTACACTTCGTTTTCAAAAAATATCAACTTACGCAGCTATTGTTTCCGTTGTCAGTATAAATAAATAAATCGGATTTAAATTCGATTTAAATTTAAAATAAATTAATATACGTAAACGTTTTAGCTTATTAATTTAAGTATTGTATTTTTTGACAGTTTCTATGCTTTGTTCATGTAGCGTTTTCATCTATGAAAAAACACCAAATTATAGTTGTTATGTTTCATGAATATATATATCAATCATTACACTTAAGGAGATAGATTAAACGATGCATTTATCGCGGCATTTTAACACGCAACAGGTGGACAAAAAATTGACCACTTTTGAGTAGTTGAATTTATTTCAGATAAAAAATTAGTAATCACATTAGCCTCATTCCTAGGTTATTGTGGAAATCAATTTTAGACATTTTAATTAAAACGACGTTATATTTTACGTTTCGTTGTTCCAGTTTATTGAAAAAAAATATTTCTACTCGAGTAATATCCTAGATAATGGCCCGACGAGCTTAACTGTTTTGTTAAAATAAAATCGTAAGCGGTTTAATTTTTGTCTAGTCGTTAGACTTCAATTCATAATGTAATTTGCATAAAACGATTAAATTATTTCCAATTATTTCCTTGCACATACGTAGGCCCGTTACACTCCGGCTTAATAACCATAATATTTCTCACACAAAGATAACACCCGGACACACAAAAGTTCCGATTATTATCTATCCAATATTACTTAGAAAAATAGCGTTTCTCCTCAAATGTTACAAGCGAAATATAAACTTAACGTAAATGAAAATTATTTCAACTCGTTATAAATTGTTAAATATTGGTTCGATTTTTATTTCGTTTAATCGGTATCGATATTGTATCTTAATGATTACGCCAAGTGAAGTAATGACGACGCTGATTCCCCATTAGGCATAGTTCAGTAGTAAATTATTTTATTATATTTGTATGTTTAACGATTTCTTACTGATAACGAATTCCAAAAATATTATGATATATATAACGCGGTTGTCGATAAAATGTATATATTTTACTTTAATAGAATTTCAAAACAGAATGGTTGCATTTGTACGTCATTTTTGTCTTTATGGACGTTAAAAGGAAGCAGTAGCAGCGGCGTGAAGGCAATGTTTCATTTTTGCAATGACACTCTTAATTTACACACGGAGATTTTACATTTTGGTCAAGTTACATGTCGTTAAATATTATTATGGATATTTCAGGTATTATCCATTATACGCAAACATTAAGAATATACCACATTTATTTTGGGTAAAGCGGAAAAATCCAATTTTTCGTGCGACCTAAATATACATAAGGTAATAATTATCTTATGTGGACACGATCTTACGAATATTACGGTTAGCAACACGTACTATTTTGTGTCACTATAAGATATTCACTTTAGAAAGTTATGCAGTTGAGTCGATGAAACAATTAAAGCAAGTCAACTCATTTGAAAAAACAAAATATTAATAATTAAAGATCCCTTCAGTGTTCTAATTATTACATAAAAACCCTGCGCCTAAAAATGAAATCAATTCAATCCGGATAATAGAGCTACACACAAAGATATCGAATGCATCGTGTGGATACCACCTCGCTTCCAAGGAAAAAACAAAGAAATTGTTGACGAAGCAGCTGACCTAACTTAATCAATATTACTCTAATTAAATAATGTTTATCTTCCTTAATTACATTCTATCCCGTCTATTTGAACAAGAAGTCATTTAGCCCGATATAACATTCGGAGTTTCCCGTCGACAAATAAATTTATAAAAAGTAAAATCCTCTAGTGCGTTATCGCTATATTATTGAACGGAGATGCCGATAAATAAACGTACACACACCGATCGCCACATTACAATTAAAATGACCCGGTGTCCCGATATAAGTGACTAAAATTCGTTCTTATTTTACAAATTGTATAAAACGTTTGCAAAAAAAACCATTTCATCGTCTATACCTTAAAGTCCGTAGGTTTTTATCTTTTTACACATCGCGTTTATGTGTGTGCGCGTATTTCCCTCACAAGCATACATAAATTTTGATTGCGTATAACTAGCCAAATATATACGTATACCCTTTGTGTACAGTTTTTGTACCGGATTCTTCGATATGTTTCATACAAAAAGAGTCTCATAAAAATAAACTCGCAAATTATCTGGCACAAAATGAAATTTAATTACGTATTTTTTCTTTTAAAAATGTTATGACGTAGATTTTGTTTCTAGGTAGATTTTGTTTCTAGGACATATGGTTAAATAAATTTGTGAAACCGTCTCAGTGTTAAGAAACGTACGTTTTATGTTCGACGATTTCAGATATTAAGTTTGTATTGAGTATTATTGTTAAACATTAACGTTTTTTTGTCCTTGAAACTACTCCGTCCCGTCCACAACGATTACTTGAGCAGAGTCGTCGCGATAAATGTGCAATAAATGTGATGTGTACCCGACAATGTCTGGCTTTGTCGTATTACGACCGTAGTAGGTATCGTGCGGTTCATTATAAATTAGTGTATAAAGTGCCCACAATCGGGCCAATCTGTCTTACAACTTTCGTTTTTTTTTTTATTTTTTCGGTTTTTTTAATTCCGTTAACGGAAATAAAAACGCCGTTACCTAATCAGCGACGTTGTTCTACAAACCCAAAATGCCTTTCGCGACGAATCGAAATAGATTAGGGCTCTTCAGGTTCGTGGCAGAGTATTATCCTATCACCACGCACCATTGACGTGATAGTTTTTAAGAAGTGATAGCTCTTAAGGATTATTGTGAATTAGATTCGATGTACGGGGGGCGGGGTAAAACAACGTGGGAATAGCTCGCGTAGCCCGTCTACCCTTAAGGATGATCGTTTTTGTAAAACTTTTTGTATTAATTTTTTCAATAAACGATGGCGACTCACTGGTCCGAAGTACTGCCTTCAGGCTTTCCGGGCCAGTGAGGGTATTGCCGATAAAACAACGTGGGGATAGTTCGCGTTGCTCACCTACTCTTAAGGATGATCGTTTTGTAAGTGTCTAAGTACGCGCAAACGGAGACGACGTGCACGGGGAACACTGCAGCCGTCGTTGGCCGCAGATCATGAAATCGTAGCAAAAATGCCACGGTCAGGAACAACAGGTAGTCACCGACGTGCGTAAATTATCGTGCGCATATTATATATATAGAATTTTTGTTTTTTTTATTATTACAAATCAATTACGAACTTTACAACGAATAGGAGGGGTTTGCGTTGTCCCACTGGCGTATTAATACGTCTGGGCTCCGCCCATTTCATTCACGATGGCCCATCATCTTCGGCCGCCGCCGCCGCTGCTGCCGCCACCGGTCCGGTTCATGGGTGCACCGCCGCCGGTTCAACCAGTTCGAAAACTATCGTCGCGGCACACGAACACTCCGCGACCGATCCCGCGGCGGACGCAAATAAAAACGTTTGATTTCCTAACGGGCGCGCACGTGCGTTACACTGTCCACGGCGTTTCACTTTACGCACTTCGTTTCTGATATTTGTACATTTCCGAATACGCGCCAATCGCCGGAGGAGTACCATCGTTATCGACCGGCCGCGGCCGTGTATCGTTGTTCCTGTTCTTTCGCGAATCCGTTTTTCGAGTTTTATGTTTAACATTTATGACACGCGTGCATTAACGTCATTCGCCCATACATGCTACACGTTTCGCATCCCGTCGTCTTGTACATAGCATGGAATTATCCTCGGTGAATTGTTCGCCCCGAGATCAAATCGTTCCTGACTCTTGTAACGGCAATAATTGGGCGAACGAACAGTTGGACTTTAATTGGCAAATGCAGGTAAGTCACGAGCGCATAACATTATTATAACGACCTGATATACGCGCTCGTTAAACACACGCCTGGATTCATGTATATACACACATATATAACGTATTATTTTATACTTTGTTACTGTAAACCGACTGGACGCCATCGTGCAGGCTTATAACAAATTTCTCACCGAGTATGGAACATTCGCGATTTACGCGTTGAGAACTGGCCGTTTGTATCGAACGCATGCGACGACTACGTTTTGTATTCGAGATATGACCGTTCGACAGACGTTTTATTGAGTGTCATTTTCCGACTGATTTTCCAAAGTTTTTGGATATTATCTTTCAAAACTGTTTTTTAAAATGAATTCCTGTCACCCGCGTGCGCGCACGTTCATTTTATTTGACTTTGTACTCGACGATATATCATCATATTTTTACATTACTAGTAGAATATCTAGTCGGTGAACCCGCTTTTGGTCACGTTTCAAGACCATGTATTCATTTCCCTAACATGTAGGATTAATATACGCACACTCTTTAACACTCCGCGTCTGTAAACCAATATAATCGGTTTTGCGATAAATACGTTGCCGATAAACTGGAATTTAATAAATTCGCGACGCCAAATATTTATTTAATATTCTACGGATAAAATCGCATTACATGCACTATTCCTACATAATTTTAACCGGTATTCGCGTACATCGATTTTGGTACCTTTACTCGAGAACAGTATTATAATGATTTTAATTTTTAAAACTCGACCAATTTATACCGAGATTTGTATAAGTCCGCTATCGTTCACGATTTAATATTTTAATTGAACAGTTCGTTATACAGGTTTCTATGAATATATTTTTCAAAAATCGATTCCAAAATCCAAAGTAGATGTTTATCGTTCAACACGGACATACGTATTCAGACGCACACGTGTTACATGATAGTTCGAACCTACGCGTAATAAAAATAAACGCCAATGTTTTTAGATCGTTATATCAAGCGTAGATGCGAGATATATTCGCGCCTACTGACTATTTAATTAAAGCTGGCAGTGTTTCAAGCATTAAGATATTTATGTTGTAGGTTAGCTATCGATGTACTACCTGTACTAACTGTACTAACTGTACTACAATTTTTTTCTTGTGTTAGGCACATCATACACAGGCTGTACTAATATAAAAATGTATTTTTTAAACGGATTTAATACCTACGTTTTGATAATCCTAATTTGATTAATTCGGATAAAGAACAATTGTTGGATTATATCCTTACACTATTGTTGAATTTAACTTTTAATATAAATAACCTATTCGAACCGTTTACGCTAGACCATTGTTATACATCTATATTACTTACATTTATAATAAAGAATCGCTGTATACATATTTATTGTGCAATATAAGTTCTTGTCTTATTATGTATGCACACGGCAAAACCATTGCATTTTTATGCGTTTTTATTTGCGTGTTTTTTCTTTAGAATATTTTATTTTTGAAGCTACGTGTGTACATACACACACACACACACAAATATATATATATATATATATATATATATATATAATTTATGCGTTTATTTATTATAATGAATTTATTGTAAAATTATACAATGATAAAAACAGAGCGAGAAAGAGTGTGAAAAAAAGAAATAGGTAGCATATATAAAATATTATTTAAAATTCTAGCTCTCGATATTTTTTCGAAATACAAATGTAATCGAATTTATTTATTATTTATATGCATATTTTATAATTTGAGTTTAATTTAAGGTTAATAAGGTTAATAAGGTTAATAAGGTTAAATATTCATTGATTTCCGTTTTCTATTCGTAAAAAAATTCTATTATAATTTATATTACATTTAAAACTACATGCATTTATTATCGTATTCTGTAAATTGTGTTTTTTTTTAAATTAAGTTATGCCTAAGCTATAATTAAAAGTAAACGAGTATTTAAAAAATCGTAATAAGAGTAATAATACTAACAATAATGGATAGGTTATTATTATCAACACTAGTAAACTAAAAATTGTATCAACATAAGTTTTTATTGAACGCATCTACATGTATTTCGTATATTACATGTATTACATGTATTTATAGTCAAACAGATGTAAATTTTAAAAAATTAACACAATTTTGATGTTTTGTCACCGATATGTCACACTTCAATTTCGAAATGAATATTAACGAGCACCATTAATACTTCAAACCGTTTTTACGTTGTATAAATTTCGCTCGGCATATTTTAAAATGCTAGTTAAAATGAGACACGAAATTGAATTTGAAAGTAGTTGACGTTTTATTGTTTGATTCTAGACGATAATTATTATTGTTTATCGAACAGTATTGGTATGATGTATGAAATACGAGTTGGAAACGGAAAATTTAAGGGGCGCGTACATTTGTATAAGAACAAACGAGGCATTCGTTGGTCTCATCTAATTCGAACACAAAAAAATATAAAGTCAAATATATACATATGTATGTGTATATGAGAAAATACAATATTATTATGCGTTATTTTGTAATAGTTGAAACTACTACATCTATGCTTGTTTCTGGAGACACTTTATTTTCATACGATCGATATCTGTATTACGATATTTTTTAATATTATAGTTTAGCAAATTTTAAACATAAGCGGTAATAGATAGAAACAGAGTAAAACAAATGAACAGAGTCATAAATAAATCGCGAATCGTAAAATCAGTGAAGGTTTCAGAACTTCCCCTCCTCAAACCATAATACTATATTAAGAGTTTAAGTCAAATTTAAAGTCATTAACGACACATTTATCAGTTTCATTGAAAAAATTATGAAATATTATATTAAAATTCCGAACAGCCGTGAATAAAAGAAGCATGATCTGTTGTTTATTCAAATATGTTTAATAATAATAATAAAAAAAAATGCTATTTCTACCGATGGTAGTACATTTCGGTGAAATTACTACTGAAGTTCCAAACGACGACAACAATTCATTAAACTTGTCGATAACTCTTTTGAAATCAATCAGACATTCGGTACGCGTGTAAACAACATTCGGATGCCCTTTCATATTTCGTATTTTCTGTAGGACAAATCGTTTCAATTTTTGGAGGTATTACGATATTTTTGCACTATAACCCTGCCACTGCCTCTAAACCCGTCCCAATGGTATTGCTCATCAGAATATTAAGAATAGACGACTGTACACAGCTGTATACACTACGCTACTATCGCGGGTGTACGTCGATAAAATTTAATCACCATTGGTCCGGCAGACGATAATGATAATACGGTAAGTCATTAAAACACAAAACGTGTAATAATATATAACACAATATCCAAAATAAATGAAAAATACGTGTCAGTATCGATCGGATCAGGTTTTATCGTACGTACACATACACTTCCGCTGTGACTTCGTATGTGCAGGGGTATATAAATATATATATATATAATGCACTTTTGCTTTATATAAATATATAAACGTGTAAACGTATAAACACACGCGTATACTGTATACGATCCGAGAGCTTTAAAAATACATGCTCGTGTTAGCAACCAGGTACATACTGTACCGTGTGCGTAGGACCTGATGATAGACACGACTGTATATGTGTACGCAGAAAATAATATCTACACGCCGCTTTTCTTCGGCAATTTATTGTTTTCAGTAAACAAATAACCGTAATTATATCGAAGTAATTACATAACATCTCGCACGCGCTCGGGCTTCCGGGCGCTCTTCTTGTCACGCCGTGTCCCGTGTACCCCGCTCTGCGTGTACAGTTGGTTTCACGTTGCCCATAACGTTCATTGCAGCCACTACTTACTACTACTTACATAATTCACGTATGATGCCCAGGCTGGGGATGGTACTAGTAGACGAATCCGAAACAATTCGCGACGGCCGTCGTATCTGAAACAATTCCGACACGTTCGTCGACGTTATTTTGTATGACCGCGTGTATAATGGATCCGAAACATTTACGAGCGCCCACGGTTGTGGTACGTGTCTTCTCGCTGCGGCCGAGAAATGGTGTGGAATGTAATGCCAACATGAGCCGCTATGTAATAGCGGCACGCTTGACTCAGTAGTTATGGTCAGTAGAAACGTCTATGAAGAGTCTCCGTACCCTTCGTTTCGATAGCGTTCGATACGATTTAGTATAACGTTTGCATGTTGATGGAGTTTCAAAGAAACGCGTTAGAGTCAAAACGAATAACGTAAGTGATTAAAAAAATAATCGAAATAAAGTTACCGGATAATTTTCCAACAATTATAAAATTTCCTACGTAATATATTTCATTTCTTTCATACATACGTATATGTATACGAAGAGGGCCCAAAAATAACTGGACTAAAATTATTGTACACACAATTGGACTTTTCTTATTAGGGGCATGTTAAATAATTCTTTCTTAAGTAGTGCGCTAACTGGAATCACATAAAATGGTCGTGGCTAGGTTCTGTGACAGCTTTTAAGAGTTGAGTTTCCGTCTATCTTCGATTTTCTTTTTTAGATTTCTGAAAATGTCTGATAATCGCGTACGGCACGTGGCTATTAAATTTTGGTTTTTAATCGGTCACCGTGCTTCCGATACAGTTGGCATATTGTCTTCAGCTTATAAAAAGCACGGATTAAATAGAACCAAAGTTTTTCAATTGTATTCGTGCTTTAAACGTGGTGAAATGTTACCCAAAAAAGGCCCAATAGATCAAATCGGCTGTTATGATAATGATTTTTTATTTTTTTGACGTTCGCTTCATTGTTTATTCAAAATACGTTCCAAAAGGCCAAACGATCAATCGACAGTTTTGTTTTGGTATTTTGAAGCATTTGCGCAAGAGTGTTAAGCCAAAATAGCCTGATTTGTGATTTTTACATCACGTTAACACTCCAGCTCACACTGCCGTCTCTGTTTTTGAATTTTTAGTCAAAGACTCGATGGCACCATTTCCTCACGCCTTTACTCAACTTATTTGGCTCCCTGTGAGTGCTTTTTGTTTCCTCGGATATAAAAAAAGACTTGAAAAGAAAACAATTTTTAGACATATCAGAGGTAAAACGAAAATCGAAGGGGGCACTTGAAAGTATACAAAAAGACGAGTATAAATAATAAAAAGAATTCCAGCAATGGAAAACCCGTTTGAAGAAGGTTATTAATGTTAATAGAAAGTATTTTGAATGTAACTAAATGTTGTTAATCAAAATAATAAATTTTATATTTTTTCCAAAAAAATCCGGTTATTTTTGGGTTTTCATCATTTGACCATTTTGCATAGGCAAATTAAAAACGTGAGAAAAATATGATATTCGTCATTCCCGCGTATTTCAGGATTTCGTAAGAATTATTTTCATACCTATGTTCATTATTTGTATATATACAGCATGACCACCGGGATTATACTCATTTTGAAATGAACAGTACAACTTTATTTTTTTATCAAAAATGTATTTGAAAATATTTACACATGCCTGAAGGTATGCCATTTATGTTATGTATCAAAACTTATATCTTCCAAATGATGTCCATCTTGTCTAATACAATTTTCAAATCTGTAGATAAAGTTGGACCCCACATATTCCAATATTTCTTCGTCAATATGAAATATCTTTCAATATCTGAAGTTCTAGTATAAAAATAGTGTTTAACATGTTCAAATGTTGTTCAACTTCAGATATTGGAATTGGAATAAGACTATGGTTTCAACATGATGGGACGACAAGCCATACTGCCAGAAAGTCAATAACTCTCCTAAGGAATTTCTTTCTCGATCTCTTCATTTCTATGTTTGAAAATATACCTTGGTCTCCACCATCTCTAAAACTAAGTGTGTGTGATTTCGTTTATGAAGCTGCCTAAAAAAGAGAGTGTATAGCATACATATAGCAAAAGCCTCACTCATAAAAAGAATCGAAAACAGCTACTCAGAGAGAAGTGCCATACATCGACGAAAAAACACGGGAACATATGTAGACTAACTTTATTCACAGACTGGAAAATTGTATCAGACAAAATGGGCATTATTTGAAAGACATTATTTTTGATACGTAACATAAATTTCATACCTTCAGGCACATGTAAACATTTTCTAAATTCATTTTTAATAAAAAAATTAAATTGTACTTTTCATTTCAAAATGGGTATAGTCCCAATGGCATGCTGTATATATATATATATAATTAATGAACATAGGTACAAAAATAATTCTTACAAAATCCTGAATTACGCGGGAATGACGGATATCATATTTCTCTTACATTAAATTAAATCTTAATAAACTTGTATATCTATTCCGTTTATTTTTCTATACAACGAATAATATTATTATTAATAATCATTATTTTTCATTAAATTAATTCGAATGTAAGTGAAAGAATAATTTTTAAAAACTTTATAATATAATTACGGCACAGGAAATTTGATAATGTGTGGTTACATTTGCACATTTGAAGACTAAACGACTATTAAATCCGCTACTGGTGTGTATTGATAATTTATTTTTCGAAACGTCGGTGTTTACGTACTTCACTCGTTTACCTAACAAAAAAAAACACGTTATCGATTGACAACAATGAATTAAAAAATTAAAATCGAGTTAAATTAATTATAACCTCGTGTTTAATATTTTAGTTAATTTGTAGTTAAATTATTTACACGTTTATAAAATCATGGACATATATAATCACCTTTTCAAATTTTCGAATAAAGTTGCAATGCAGGAACATTTCGTCGTATTATAAGTATTGTGCAACGTACAGATACAGACGTACATTTTTCAAGTTTTAAGAATTTGACACATAATTAATAAAAATGTTAGCAATAAGTACTGGACCAAAGTTTACAATTAAAACTGACCCGGACAAGATATTTTTCTTTAAGTACTTTCCCACTCAAATCAATATACGTTAAAAAGGAAAAACGTATAATAATTTTACGTACAAGTTAATAACGGTTTCGTATCATAATCGAAAATATTTTATATTAACTTTTAATTTGACACAAAACGTATTCATTAAATAAAACAGTGAGTTAAAGAAAAATCATTAACTTACGCATAATTCGTTCAATTATATATGTTCGTAAACACTCGAAAATTGTTCGTTTCCATTATTCCGTATTATTTCTTTATCATTAGCATGTTCGAGTTTATATAGATCACCGGAAATTGCGCAGACAATAAGCGTTTTAAAATGAAACTTATTTTGTTTAAAGATTTTTTTTATTATTTTCAACAATAATAATCCGAATTGGTTATTTATCGCATTTAGTTTTTGAAACGTAAAACGCGAAACGTAATACATAAAGACATAACTTATTGGCTTGCACGTTATTATGTTTATTATAACCGTCATGACGGGACACGATAGAAACATGCAACACACGCGAACCCCATATAAATGCAATATTGAGCTGTCAATATATACCGATACAATATAATGTACAATACCCGATTGAGCGTAATATAGGCGAACGTATTGACAAGTTTCAGTCCTTGACCGGGCAAGGTGACACGGACGAAATCAATTAATCCATTAAAAAAAAAACAATTTTTAATTTTTTTTTTTTACGTACGACATAACACGAAACGGACGTGGCGTACAAACGTATTTACCGCAATATACGCCGCGTCGTGTTCACGTAAGCGCGATTGTGTTGTATACGTAACGTGCGTTCGAATTTACAACCGCTGGACGGGGACCTACATACCTAAACGTTTGGCCCACGTGCGTTTCTTTGGTGAAATTCACCGTATCTGATACAAAGTGAAACGTCTATGTCTACACGTCCAGAGGGTTTTGAATTCGCTCGGGATCTTATTAATTATCGACGTGCTTTACCGTGCACGCTATACGCGTTTCACAATGGTAGTGTTAAAATAAAGGGTTAGTGTTTGTAAAAACAAAAAACGATTGGGGAACAAAAAAATGTAAAACGTATAATGCTCGAGCGACGATGGATACAATTAGTCACTGCGACAGATATTGACACGTCGACGCATGCTCGGACGTCATCATCTATAACGTGTAAACGATATATCGATAAACTCTCGAACGCGAGCGTACACGTACATATTTTATACCACACCATTGGCCGGAGTCTTCACGTTTTATTGCCGATTTCCTGTACGTTTTTTTCTCTCGGGTTTTTTCGTCGTCATCTACTTGACAACGTTAATCGGTCTGCATTTCGCGCCGTAAACGTTGTTTACTCGAAATCGAGAAATGCCCGAATTCATTGCCGATATTACGCTCGTAAGTTTTTTACGTTTTTTAAGTCTTTCACCCTCCATTGTTGGCGAACCACGGAATAACAATACGAACCACGCCGGTCATTATTATCGAGAACCCGATGCAAACACTTTTGATTGTGAACGGAGATCGCGTTGAATGGACAAACGGACTAGTCATGGATATTTACACACGATTTCATTCTCTATTATACACTTCATTGCGAAGTCGGTCACAAACGAGAACAAAACTTCCTCACATTCTTCTATCCAATATACATATATGCATATATACGTATACATACACACATATATATATATAGATATTTTTTATCGTAACAATTACTAAATCGTGTTATAGATTTTAGAAGCGAGAAATTTATATATATAAAAATTATGTTGATATTTATGTTTGCAGTTTCTAAACACGTTACTCTATGGATGTGACAAATTGGAAGCGAAGGCAGAGGAAAAGCGGGTGAGTGCTTACGTGAATTAAACGTATTGTATCCCTTAAACATTTCGTAGATTATTGTCGGGCTGAAAAAGGGGTGAAGATAATTGTACGACACAAAAACCGGCGTTGTTAAATTAAAAAAAACACCTAAAAAAAATCGATTTGATATTGTTTAAGAGAAAGGCAATAGTAACAATGCTATCTATAAGCTGTAAATAATAATCGTGTACTTAATTAGTGTATGATTTATAATAGTTACCAACGGTCACTCCACAATGTATATAAGCGGTGCGTTATGTATTTTTGGTTGTTGTAAAAATTAATCACACGTTTTCCTTGAACCTTTCTTGTCAGGCACGCGCGTCATACTGAATCGAATTTGTTTAAACGATATTTTATTGTTTCGTAACATTCCCAAAGCCGTTTTACTGTGTCAAAAAAAGCATTTTAAATTCGTATTAAAGTCTCGCAATATTTTATTATTGAATATAAATAACCATACAAATCGGTAATATATAGTATAATTTGACAGTGTATATTTATTAGAAATAGTTAATCGTAATTCCGAAAACAATGATCTTACATATATATATATATATATATATATATATCCTTATTATTTTTAACGAAAAAACCGCGGTATACACTATTTAACCAGAAACTGTTTAAAAATACCTGGTGGTACGCGATTTCCGGAACGCTTTCGTTTTTTATGTAATTAAAAATAAAAGATAAAATGAATTAAAAAGCTGCCGTATAAAACAATTTGATAGTTTATTACTAATTGGTCATCACTCATTATACTTATTGTACACAGCTGTACATAATATTATTAAGTTTGTGGTTTTCACAATATAATTTTATGTACCTATACATCTATATATATATATATATATATATATATATGTGTGTGTGTGTGTGTGTGTGTGTGTGTGTGTGTGTGTGTGTG
>JAIPRN010002812.1:0-23176 GCA_025469175.1 Geopemphigus sp. TES_GeoC_2020 | reverse complement strand
TATATATATATATATATATATGAGCGTATAATAATTTGTCAAAATTACGCGAAATTGACACTTTCGACACGTCTTCGGATATTTAGTTATTTATTTTTCGTCGTTCGTAACAGCGTCTACGAAAGACGTTTGCGTATCTGTACTCGTTTACGAAACGTAAAGCGTGTCAAATAAGAGTTCGGTAGATCACGCGGTTTTGTCGCTTTTTAACCGTTCGAAGAAATCCGGTGTACTGTTCTTGTTAGACCCGGCACTGCGTAGAAAAGCTATTTTAACGATTTTTGAAAGTGACGACGTTTGGCGCCACTATATATTATCGTAAAGTGTGCGTGTCGTAAAAAAACGTATGGTGTCGCACGCGTGAATGAACGGGAACATCGTTTCACCGATAACTCTTCCTATATCCAAAACGGATGTTGTCTCCTTCGCTCGTTTATTATTGGTCGCCGGTTAAGACGTATGTATACGTTCAAAGTAAACGCATAACATATATGTACATACACTTCAAAAGTGTATAGTTACGAACAGGGTTTTCGAAATTCCAATATCCGAATACTTATTACGTATAAACGACACGATAGTAAATGTATGTATTTAATACATAATACATATTTTCAGTGTTCAAATAGCGCTTGTGTAAACGAAAATGATAAAAAACAAATCTAACAGTATTCCTCCTAAAATGCTATATTTTAGATAATATACTATAGTAACCGCGATGTTTATTCGTGACAATAATTAAAAAGTATTCAAAAATGAGGAAAAATGTAAAAAAATCCCCGACAGTATGCTAAAGATAAAATTAGAATGTGTATTTAAAAAAACGTGGGCATACACAAATATATTTATATATATATTACGGGCCGTGGAATTTCTTTGTTTTTTGTTCTCCCTCCCCCACTCTTCCTACCCATGTCGTTTCTCTGTCTACACTTCGCCGCCGTCGCTGGTCCGGCTGCAGGCTCCACACACGCGCGTGCACGACGGTATGATCTGTTATTTTTAAACTTTCACCCCACGCCGAGCGCGACGGACGAAAAAGTGGGGAGACCGAGTGAGATTTTAGGATGGACGGGCCGCGGCTCGCTAGTGAACCTTTTGTTCAATTGGTCTTTGTCGTGCGCGTAAAGATAAAAAAATATATATAAAAAATAAGATAAAAAAAAAACAACCGACGACGTAAACTGCTATCATTTCAAACGATCGGATTGGTCTACCGGTCGTTTTCGTTTGGTTCGCGCCAGCCGAGAAGTAATAAAATACTCGCGAGCTCGCGCGCGCGCGCACACGCAGTCTCAACCGCATTCTTTCGGAAAAATAATAATAATAAAATCGGGACTTGCTCCTTGCCCCGAAAAACGCGTCTTCCTGGTTTCTTTTCATTATTATTATTATTATCGATACTATCAAATTTCATCGGAATTTCTGTAGTACGGTGTACATTATTTCTTGGTCGATCGTTTTGAACATTTTAAAAATGTTCGTCTTTTCTTTCAATATATATATAAACATCGGCGTTGCGTCACGTTACGGATTTATTACGACTAATGTTTAAATCCTGACGTTCACGCATAAAAAAAAATCGTCAAACCGACCAATGTAATAGTTAAATTTCCTATAGTTTTATCGACGCTTGTTCGAAGTAATTTCCCGAAACGTTACGTTTGAACGATTCGTGAACGAAATCCGGACAAATTAAGTACGTTTCGCGTGCGCGTCTACCAAAATAATCGATCGCGGTCGTTTCGACGCGACGTTGTCCAGATGGAATTATCGACATGACGTCCATCACACACACTATACGTTCCGAAATCAAAATGAAAACGCGAACATTTAGACGGCGACCGTGCTATTTTAACGTTATGTCCGACGGTAGGCGCACACTTACGCGTTTCATCTTCATCTACAACAAGAATTACTTGAAAGAGTACCTGGGCACGGGTTATCGGACCGAAAAAGCGCGTCGGCCCGTTAACGAGCAGGAAGACCTCGATTGTTAATCGATTGGTCCGCGAGGATAGCGCGAATTTACTAAAATAGTTATTCCCCCCCTCCCGGCGTTCTATTCATCGGGTGATTAAATACGCGTCGGCGAATTCGTAATTACGATCATCAATAATTAACTACTGGTTTTTTTCGTCCGTGTAATCCACGAACCGATCGCCGGACGCGTTTTTTACTCTCGGAGTTCCCGACGGTACCGACGAAACCACGTCCATTCGGAATTTGCCATACTCTGAAGCAGCGGAGCGTCATTCGACGTACCATCATATATACTTGCCCTCACATAAAGGCGTAGCAATACGAAACAAGTAAAAATGTCGAAGTACGGCGTGACCGTATTCGCAAGAGTAAAATATCGCGGTCACTAGGTTAGAAATTGTACCGATTTATTTATTTCGTTTATTTCAAGCGTTGTATACGTTTTTGACGAGCCGGACAAAGCCACGTTATCGTGGATTCGTTTAACATTTTTATCGAACAACGATAACATTATTGTCGAATTTAATTATTTGTACGATATTTTCTTTTCCTATACACGGTCGTATTGAAGGTCGCTATTTTGCTTACTTCGTATTTGTCCGACTATAGCCATCCCTCTCGCGTACCGCTGAACATTAATGGACAAACGCGCAAAATTAATGGTCCAACCTCAACGATTCCTGCGAAACGTAATGACGCGTTGATTTTTGTTTACGTCGACGCGCGATTTAAAATATTATCGATCTATATATAAATATATAAATAATATCGAGAGACCGACGAACTTCGAGCTATTTGTTTTCGAATAATTTGTGGTTTGATCTTGAAAAATTCCCCGCCGAAATACGCGTATAGCGTACATTTTAAAGTCTGATCGACTCAAGGTCGGCCACATATAGCTAGCGTCTATACAATTGCACACACGTCGTATCACGTGCTGTTCAATATTCCTCCAGCCGCGACGATAATACCATACGACAACGTAAGTACTTATACATATATAAGCATATATATACATTTTTACTTCGATTATATTCGTTTTTCGTTGCTCTAAACAAACGTTTAATTATTACCGAACTTGCGCGAAATTAGTACGTAATTGTCTCTGGATTAAATCGCTAAACGCAGAACTACGTTCGTTTTATTCGTAACGCGTTATTGTTCGTTGTTTTTTAACTCGATAATATTGTAACAAAGAAAACGTGCGTACCTTTCGCGAATTAACGCTAACGATATTTTTAAAAGTATTACCGTCGACTTATTCCCGCCCCTCGATCGTGATAAGATTTGTTTTAACGCGTTTTTGTATATAAACGTATTTCGGCCACGATCATTTTCTACGTTGTTCGGCGCAAACGATAGACAAATTTCGCAACTAACAATGTCTCTCCCGATGTCATTGGTAAATGCACGTAAAGAAGTTCGGCAAATAGTCGAATCGAGATTTCAGAACCGACGTATATAAAGGTAATATTTTTATCGCGTTTGTTCCTCTTATAACGGTCACAGCACTATATCCGTTCGTCGATGTAAACATCTCGTCCGACCTTCGACAAAAAATATTGTAGACAACTAACTATTAGTCGAATTCGATAGAGTAAAAACCACGCATAATTCCCGTACCATATTTTTCCTATTTTCCTGCGGTGAATGACGTTTCATCTTTCGCGTCTATGAACCAAGGACGCGTGATTTTTTAAAAACCGGTTTTTTTTTTAAAAAACAAACGCGAAGTAAAACGTGGCACAACAATCCTTAAGTCGATACAATCGTTTGACCGGTGTAATAGAATTGTATATTTTTTGTTCTTCGGTTAATAATGAAAATTTCGTATTCATTTTGCGAACCACCGTTTTGATTTCTTAACGTACTAGGCTTATACGTTTTAAACATCACAATGTTCGCAAATGAAATATACAAATATAATTCATAAAAATCGGCGTATTGTACGATATCGCTAAAATATTATTGATTTTCAAGTTTCAGGAACCGCCGAATAATATTCAGCACGACATATAACAACGAAGCATTAGTGTTTGTACGGGGCTCATTGGCGATCTAAGGGATCATTCGCCAAATACACATTCGGATCTGAGACTTCTCTGGACGGTTCGAAGTATTAGAGAATGTATGACTTTAGAATCATTCCAACCTGTTAATCGTTCACTTTGTCGTACAGATGGACAACTTTAATAGTGGCCCTTACAGGGGTAATTTCAAACCATCGTCGCCAAAAAACAGTTGTAAGTATGAGTAAACGACTTCAGTATAGTTTTCGAAGTTATATTTTCTCGACGGTGGCTTATATAGGTACAATACGGTATACGAATTAACATTTTTAGGTTGGAGTTTTTGCTGTAAGGATAGGAGACGCAACACTAACAACAGGGATTACTTTTATGGTGTCGGTAACAATGTTTATGATACCGGCAATGGTGGTGGCTCTTGGGACGACAACAATGGTGGTGGTTATAGTGCCGACAGTGGCGGCGGTGGATACGATAGCGGCGGTGGATTTGATAGCGGCGGAGGCGGCGGTGGATTTGATAGCGGCGGTGGCGGCGGTGGATTTGATAGCAGCGGAGGCGGCGGTGGATTTGATAGCGGCGGTGGCGGCGGTGGATTTGATAGCGGCGGAGGCGGCGGCGGCTGCGATTAAAAAAAATAATTACGTCTAAAACGTTAAAACAAAAAAAAACGATGTTTAAAATGATCGAAATAAATAGCGAAAACGAAAACGTAACCGTCTTCGTTTGTTATCTTTAAAAAAACGGACCAACCTTAAGGGAATTGAAAACGAAAATTTTTCCGTGCGTTATAACGACGTTGTTGTCAATCGGAATTTCGGAATTTGATCGTCGACAACGAACGAATAACGATTTTTGCACACAAGGTCGGCGGCGGTAAAGGCAATACGACGGGCCTTCCCGCAACCGTTTCCTCACCGTGCACCATTTCTTCCGCGGAAGTCCCGTACAATTTTGATTATTTTGGCGCGTGAGTTGTCCACTAGCGCTGTACTTCTTACGTCACACCGCCGTAAATTGGCGAGTATCCAGCCTCTCGCAGTCGGTCAGCTGTTAAGAACGTACGCATGCCCACACACAATCATACATGCGCGCTATATATATACACACTGAAAACGCGTTATACGTTACGAAGATCGAGTACGTGTATTTATGAAAAAAAAAAACGGCGCCTCCCGTTGAAGCGTGCGGGTCGATAAAACGGAAAATTCTCAAAACGCTCGAAGTTCGTGTTTTCGCCACGAACATTTCGCTATCGGCGCGTCGTAGTACGCTATATTATCGCCCCCCCTCCCCAATGGTCGAATCGCGTTATTTCGTAGCCGAACGCGTCGTTTTTCCTTTTGGTCATTTATACAACGCGCTACGATCGTTCCGTTCCGATATTTAAAGTTATTCGTCGTCGCTCGTGTATTATCCGACGTTATTTTAACGTACGTATTTTTTTTTATCGTACTATTGTCGCGTTTATTAGGACATGATAAAATATGTATAAATATGTAGATGCTAACGACCGTATATATTGTTAACGATTAGGCCGTGATTTAGCCGTTTAAATACGTTTCCATTGGGTGCCGTACAGTCAGAGGTTGGCCAACATGGGCGACGTGGCGCCAAGGTCGCAAAACCGATCCGCTTTGTACTTACGTATCCGATACTTACAATTTCTTTTAAAAAAACGAAAAAAGCGAAACCGTTTGTTCTCCGAATGGCCGTACGTAAAAATGAAATTGATTGCGGAAAAAACGATCGGCGCGTGCTCGTCGAACTTGGAAATTTTCTATACGAAAATGGTGGTGGTGGGGATCGGAGGATACACGCCGTAACCGGTCGCGTGCTTAGCGGCGATATAGAGGGCGCGAAATTTTGTTTCGCCAAAGACGCGGTGGAAGGACAGTCACATCACCTCCGTTCGTCGCGTGCGTGCGCGCAGTCGTTACTCGGTTAACGTTCGTCTCGTGACATATTCGTCTATATATATATATATATATATACGCGTTTGTTGTACGGCCCCATTCATCGTCGTTGTACGTTCGTATTGCCGTTTTTTTTTTTTTTTTAGTCGCTTTGTGTATCCAACGCTTTATGTTATCGAATCAACGGACGTATTATATTATATCGTTTTATTCGTGCACGATATTGTTAAGGTTCGTATAAAACTCGTCGTAGTACAATTTATCGCTTGGGTTTTGTTGGTCGTATTTATGTCTATGTCCGCTGGACGCACGAACCTAACAACCGCTAACTGTACGTACGTAGTTAGTTTTTGATAAACAAAAACAAAATTGGACGTCCCTGAGTATATGCCCGTTCGCCTCCTCTTCCGGGCCAAATAAATCGCGACGGATAAAAATAGCGTCGTTAATCGCGCGCGCCGTCGAATTCGTTTAAGTAAAAAAAACGGATTTTTCGAAATCGGAAGTTTTCGCTCGACGTTCTTCTTTCCGACGATATCGTTAACAATAAAAGATTAGTATTCGAGTGACGTTTACGGATTTGTCGGTTTTTATCCCATTTACGCGAATCCGAACGGTTCGATTTTATAATATTAACCCGTTAAAATCCACGCGACGTCGTTTAAAAGGTATTAAACGCAGAAATAATTAAAATTTTTCGGCGTGTAGATGAACAGCAATGACTATAACGCACTCGATAAGAACGATCCCGATGGTAATGATGCACCAGACCATATCAACGTAGAAAAACCACAAGAAGAAATTAACGGGTGTAAGTAAATGAAAAACTCGATAAAAAGGTTTCTTTAGGCTATCTTTTTAAAAACCGACCTGATATATATATATGTTAATTTTTGTTTAGGTTTGGATTGTTGCTGTGGGTGCTTAAGTGAAACGATTCTTTGTTGTTTGCAAACAATAATTGCTTCGTTTTTCAATATAGCGACGGATTGATTACTCTCTACGTTCGCTATTGACAGAATTAACGACAACTAAAACCGAACGTAGGTTATCGATATTAACGAAAAATTTCAAAAACTCCAAAACGTACACAATTTATTCGCCCGTTTACGAAATATTCTCGATTATAATCTTTTAATACGCCATCGTACGAATAATATATAATACGGGCGTTATAATTTAGGATGACACTAACTTGTCCCGAGTTCTTGGCTTACGCTTTATAAATTCTCGTACAAATTTAAGAACGCGTGTATCTACATTTTCGATAAATAAATAACGAAAGCGTCTGTACCGGCTGTCCTAAACAGGAAAACACGACTATAAGCACGCGTTCTCAACATGGAAAAGTAGTTGAGGAGTTCCGCGGTTGTTCGGCGGTCCCCACTCAATTTGGACACCAGTACCAGCATGGTTCACGGTTATTGGCTAATTCAAAATGCCCAGAACCTGTCGGTGCCGCGCTTAACGTAATGTTTCTCCAGCCGTGGCGGCGATATCAGTTTGTTACCACGACGTAAGTATAATTATAGTTTGTCTTTTGTTTCAGTTCCGAATTATAAACCGACCGTTTAATCGAAAGTTAAACGATTACCGTTGTCGAACGGAAGTATTCGTTCTTAACGAGTATGTCTAAAACGATACGGATAAAGTCGGCAGCGTTTCGAAGCCGACATTTTCGACCGAAGACGGTTTTTATTGCGTAGACTTTTGCGTACATGAGGCTATAATAACTAATATGCTTAGACCGCCGGTCCGAACGGAATAGTCGTTTGTTCGTTGTTTTAGGTTTATTTCTATCGCAAGACGACAAATTGTTCGCGCCTACAACCGTATATTAATTTTAGATTCGTAATATTTAAAGCCGCGGTAAACAAAAACGTATTCGTTTTTTTACTCGCAGGGCGTATTGGCCAATTATACACGAACGATTTTTCGTCTATTCCGCAGATGGGCAATTGTAATTGTTTCAACGATACCGTTAATGTTGACGACCCTGACTGCGACGACGGGAATAATGCACAACGCGCGGACGTTAATAGCTGTAGGTAAATTTTAATAGTCGTCTACTTTTCTTTACTTCGACGTAATAAAACGATATTTTCGTTTTTAAAAATTCTTCCGAAATCATTTTCGCGAACACCTAAACTAACGGAACTACGTTGAATTTTTCGCAGGTTGGGATTCCTTATTCAACGGCTGCTTCGCGAGTAGTGACTGTAATTGCTTCCGGGATAACAATGGTCAATGTTGTGGCGGCGGTTGCTGTGACGACGGTTGTGGCGGCGGCGGCGGCGGCTGCTGTGACGGTGGCGGCTGCTGCGACGGTGCCGGCGAATGCTTGAATTGTCTTAGCGACTTGAACTGCGGGGACTGCTAGGCCATTTTGCTCGTAATATTAATCGATCGTTTTTCGTTTTTTTTTTTTTTTGTTTTTTTAAAAACAATACGTTAAAAATGTTAATAGTTCGCGTTAACTGGCGGGTTTCTGGGGAAAATTGATTAGAGAAATTGGGTAAGCTTTTCGCTATTTACAAAAGAATATTTTCGATTCGAATTTCTTCGACAAACGTATTCGGGCCGTTTAGTAAAACTAAAACATTTAAATTTACTTAAGCTCGACTTTAAATTTAAGTTCCACAAAGGCTCGCGTTCGTACGTTGAGTGGTCAAGTGTTCGTCAACGTTGTATTAACGAAATATCGACGTTACCAAAAGACAATAAATTTACGTAAATACAATGGACGTTGAAATCGTAGCGTTTTTGTTACCTCGAAATGTTGGTTCCTACGCAATTTACATCACGTGTATATGTACGGCGAGCGAATCGCTACGAGCGCGCCCACGATATTACGCGAATTCTGTTTGGTGGTACGCCGACGGTCGAATTTCAGAGACCCTACGGCGGTGTGGGGATGCGAAGTGGTGTTACCGGAGACGTACGAAAACGTCGAACAAGAACGGAACGCGCGACGTACGTGTGTACGTGTTGAATACATATAGAAATTGTTCGGCCGTTGCGAACGGTGAGAGGGATCGCTTTCGGAGGGACCTGACGTCCGCGGGCGTGTTTGATCGGGCGGAAAAACATTTTTTTAATACGCGCGCGCGCGTTCGTATCCGTACGGCGTATGACTCATCGACGTCGCCTTTTTTACATACGTGTATAGGTAGTAGTAATAGTAGTAGTAGTAATTGTAGTACGACGTACGCCGTATACGACGCCCGGGAAGAACCGCACGAGGTTAACCGGTAATCGGGCGTATTTTTTCTCTTTCGAAAACTCCGGCGCGATCGTTATTTTCGTCTCGCTCGCTCTCGTTCATTCGTTTTTACCGTACACGCGTAGTAATATTCTCCGTAGTATAAATGGACGACGAGGAGACGACGCGCACATTCCGGACGAGGCGCCGCCGTGAGTTGTACAAACGAGTATACGAGTACACACACACACACACACGTGCAACGAGTGTACGTGTGCGGCTGTGTGTGCACGATATGTGTTCTACACCGTCGTTTACGGCCAATGCCACCCCCACCAAAAATCCAGGATCGTCGTATATATATTTATACACGCGGTATTATTACTACACTACTACTACTATTACTACTACTATTACTTTTACTATACTACTATGACTACTACGATTACTACGAGTACTACTACTACTACTACTACTACTATATACGCACTTGGTCTCTATACGATGGACCGAACCGTAAATACGTGTATATATATGTATAGTTTCGAGTAATACTCAATTACGAGTAATCTCGTTTTTTTTTAACGATTCTTCGGAACGATTTCGTCCGTTTTTTTTTTGTTGTCGTCGTTTTTTATAATACGTGAAAAAATGTTCCTCCCCGAAGAACGCGTAATATCGCGCGTTTTATATGCGTCACGCGTCGTTCAGGTATACGCCGTATATTATATTAAGCGCGTAAACGACGTCGTACGCGTAGGTCTCGTTTGATACGTAAGGTAACCGTGGGATTAAAAAACGGGCCGCGAAATACGCGTACCGCCGCCGTCTATCGTCTATTCGACGTGTGTGCCCGTACGCCCGTGTGAATTGTTTTTTATACTTACCGTATAATCGACGGTAGTAGACGGTACGCCATTTTCGGTAATCTAAGACGATTCCGGTCGGACAGACGGACGTTTTCGGACGACGCGACGATTTTTCGTAATTACGTTAACGTAATAACAATTAACGACAGACGGGTTACGTGAATTTCTTGGTCAGATAGAGTGGTGAAAATATCGAAAACCGTCTCGTATATATTTACGTGAATATCGGCGACAGAATTGGGGGGGGGATTTATCGTTTTCAAAAATTATTTCGCGTCGCGGATTCTATATTTAAATAAAAAATCGCGTTCACCGCGAGGTTAGGACGTTCCCGCGTTGACGCGTTACGATACGACGGGTGAACGGAACGAAAATGTCCGTACGTACTCGCGCGTTTCGTTTCCGTCGCGCACGAATTGTACAATTGTAACGATCGCTATTCGCGCGTTTTATCCGAACGAAAGTGTCCATTTAACTAGTAAAATATATATCGTCCGTTTCGAAATTAAAAAATCGTTTACGCGGACAGACTGTAGGCGACAGCGAACGCTCGAGAGAAAAATAATACTCGCGCGTTTTACGTATCCAGCGCGTTAATACGCTTGTCCGATTTCGTTAACCCGGTTACACATTTCCACGTACGTCGGACTTCCGTCAACGAGGGAAACGTAATAATAATCGACACGATCGCTGACCCGTATTATATACGATTAAGTTACGAATTTCAATAATCGCGACGAGTTAAACGAACCAATATTCACGACGCGTTCGAGGGGTAATTCGTTCGAAAATAGCGTATTGAATAACGGTACTTGGGTTGTTTTCGCGCGCGTGCGTGTTTCGATGTATTTCTATTACATCATATCGGCGTCTACAAATCGTTTTTACTGCGAATGTTTTTCTTAATATAAATCGATTAAACGCGCCGCGAGCACTACCTGCCCGGGCAACGCGTTGCTCTTCGTGTCAGCAAACGCCGTGATACTCTTAAACAATTCGTCGAACGCGGGCGTAATTTTAAACGACGAACAACGTACAAAAATCACGTTGCTACGGAAACGTTCGCGTTTTTTATTTCATTCCGAAACTGGCGATTAATCGGCGCGGACTTAATTACGCGCGTAATCCGTCCCAATTGTCGGCCGTTATCTGTACGCGGGGTACGATCATTCGTAGCGAAATCGTTACGACGATTACACGGTACACGTAATTCGTGATTATATATTTTGTAACCGCGTTTACCTATAATAATGGGTCCGCTGTGCGCGTGGCGTCGGCGATAAACGGATTCTTTGCCGCGTTTACCCGACTCGCTTTTCGCGTATTAATTATATTACGCGTTACGTTTATTTTAATACGAATTACGAGAATTACCTTCCCCCTGTTCGTAATAACTTTCCGCCGTCACTTGTCATAACGCTATCGAATCGTGAACACGTTTTAACGATACGGTTAAAACAACGGTACACGTACACCAAATATTATTCCGACGTTCTAAAATAAACGTTCGTACGAAGGGATAAGCTCGTTACGTAATCGAGTGAAAATTAACGTTATTTCGACGGTTTGTAGCGTAAATAAATATTCTATTTAGATATACGTTATATTGTAATGTCCATCCGGATCGATAATAATTTCTAACTAGTGAATCGATTGCCGTAATTATAATAATTGTTTACGCGTATTCCTTCTATTATACATACACATTTACAGTAATGAGAGATTATCTATTTAAATACCGTAATTTACCGTAAATGACTATAAGATTGAACGGACTCGCGAACGATTGTTAAAAATCTATAATTGGCGTACACAAAAAAAAAATACAGAGTAGAGTGACGAGACAATTAATTATCGGATAAATTATTTCGAATAATACGTAAAACTGGTCGAAATTATTACGGTATGTATTCCGTAAAATATTCGGGTTTTTTACACCACGCTTTTTAGTCGAAATACGTAAAAAACGATATTTTCTGGCGGTTATTATTTTCACACACATACACACACGAAAATGTTTAAAATTATTTTGTCTGCGCATTATCGCTCGTTTCCGGTAACATGTATACAATATAGCTGTTTCGATACAAACGCGTACGCAATCTATTAAATACGATATAATTAGAATAATTATTCGAAAAACGAATTCCGGTGAGATACTAAATTTTAATATTTTTAATATCGTAAATATTTGTTATATTGTATTTCGATATAGGCTTGTACTTTTTATACATAAAATACGTGTACCGCTCGATTCGATCGAAATCCAGATTTTTATAGAACATTAGGAGGCTGCTCTTAATGATATTTTCCAAGTCCTAAACATAGAGTGAAAACTTGGCTTAGCCGATTGTTATTATTAGATAAATTGTTTCAGACTGCATCATTCATTACTCTTATTTTTGTTTATTAATTTTTGTTCGTCCCTAACACCGTAGATGTTTAACGTTTCACTGTGAAAACGATTTATACGTAAATTTACGAAAACCCAATAACGGTTATAGCGTCGAAATAAACAGTAATAAAGCGATATTCTTTAGTAATAATTATAGCTCGTTAAATTTAAGTAGCAAAATAAATAATTTAATAGGATATTATGACGAGAAAAACATTAAGAGCGTCGGACTAATACAAGAGCGTATAATTACGTAAATATAATTCAACGTAAAAGTCGAAATAAATATTCGGCGTGTTAACTAACTACTACGCGTTCAATTTTTCGTTATATTAGTGTCAATATTTTTGTATAATAAAAATTTCGATAATGCGCGAACAATAAGAAATTATTTATATTTTTTAATTTTTTGTTACCTGTATTGTTTTCTTACGATAAAAAAATCAAATTTAATCGATTTTGTATATAGTTTATAGGATATTATGTGTATAGTGCAATCGTTTAATTTGTCATTAATGACAATCGATTTTCATCTAAATATTTTTCATTTCATCTGTTAAGAACCACTGAATGACGTTTAGTACGCAGTGCGTTACGCTTATATGTTCTATTAATAAAGTTAATAAAATATTAACGTAGCCGCCGGCGGTCTAAGAAAATTTGCTGAGTAAACCGTTTAGATCGGACGGGCTCTTTGGACTTTGGACGGACTGGACGTACGTCAGTGCGTCAGTGTCCTATACTGGAATCGAAACCTTTCGGAATCTCTCCAGTTTTGTTTCCGCTATTTTTTAGCTAAGTTCACGCGCATAAAGTTTTATGATAACGAATCTATTAATATTTACTCGCGTATCAACAAGTCTTACGGATCGTCAAATTACGCGCGTAAACAATTACGATATACGATCGACGCGGTTGTACATTATTCAGTAATTATTGAGCGCGTATCGATAAATAATATGTACGATTTCAAAGGTAAATCACCTCATAACCTTATACGCCAAATATAGTTTGCTTATGTAGACATATTTAAATAAATTAACGAGCGAGAATGGTTTTTTTTTTGACAAATTGAAGTGCCTATCAATTGTTACATACGTGTATGCGTATTATATATACGTATGTATACGATTGTGCGCTGCGGATTACACGTACTTTATAGTACGAGTATTGTGTATACTATTCCAAACGCACTATACGTATTTTCTACGACACAGGAACCCAACGGGCGAATCCCATACACGCCCTTTCTAGCGAACGACCGTTTGTTACGTTTTTCTGAAATATTATCGGACCGCGCGATTAAACAACCGGGCGTGTGTGGAAGAGGCTTCTTATTCCTGTTGTCGCCGTCCGATCTCTTCTTTCCTCTCTCGAACACACGCTTTACCTTCGAGGTGTTAAGATTTTCTTGACCGTCATGCTCATCGCGCACGTTCCGGATGACAGGCCATACTGATACTCCGACACAATGTGCGTGTACGTAAACTAACTATATATATATATATATATATATATTATACAGGTATTTTCATCGTATAGTAAATTATTTATAATATTACGCGCGTGTATATTGGTCCATGACCCCGGCAGCGTCCGTCCACATTTCATACATAAGTGTGTGTAATATCTTTCTATACGAGAATGAATCGAATTTACATGTATTTACCGAATCCTTGTGTATATGTATATATATATTGTCAATTCTGAACATAGTTATCGAATAAACGGCGATTATACACCGTGCGAGAATATTATCGAAATATACGAGAAGTTTTTATACGTCGTGCATTATGCGGGCGTAACGAAAACTAAATTCACCTCTTATCCCCGGATACGCGGTTTTAATAACCAAAATCGTAGTAATAACCGCGCGACATTTTTCTCGTATATTCGTACTCGATTTATAATAACTACGGACCAGATAGTTTGCGTTAAATTTCTTAAAACGATTTACACCGATCGTGACTGACAATCGTCGATGTTGTACAGCATATTATTCATATTACAGTTCACCCGTGCGAAACGAACGCACGTGAACCATATGTTCACAAGGTTAGGAATATAAAATATAAAAACAAATTTATCAGTCACCCGTACCGGATTAAAGTTCAAGCGCGTATGCATCTAAATTCGTGACCGTCATCTGATCTTGGGAACGAAAATATTCCGATGAATATATATATAACGATTTTATTGGTTCTCATCTTAAAGAGAAAAAAAATTATTCGTTCGTTTTTCCAACATAAAATCGTACCATATTGTAAAATTACAATTCGACGTGAATTTATACTAACGAGAACGGAAGATTGTTTGGCTTATTCGAATTTATAATATATGTACATACATAAATTATATATATATATATATGTGCAATCGCGGGTATTTAAACGTGAAACTTTAATTATGATTTTTTACGTCGATCAAACGTTATAGGAATTATTTACAGTTGAATACACTCCACTCGCAATATACTTACATTATTATGTAAATCTAATACGGAAACATTTATATATATTTTACAATATTCTTAAATATTTATTCAAATATCCAATCCTTAACATATATATATATATTATGTTTATGTGTATGTGTGTGTGTTATTTGTGTTATAAAAATACCGCGTCAATATGTATTACGTTTGTTTCAGGAATTATGGGAAATATACCTCGAACCCTGAAACAAAGCCATATATATATATTCACTATATAATATAGTGTGTGGTTATAGACGTTTAAAAATACACTTAGTTCTAAGTCCTAAGATAGGATTGTTTTCAACGTCTAAATAGTACCTCTATATTATACATAAGTTATATATCTAATAAAACGACCTGCCGCGGTATATTATTTCGATTAATTATTTGTATTTATATATACACACACACACACACACACACACACACACACACACATATATATATATATATATATATATATATATTAAAAAGACGACTTAAACAACACGAGTGGAATAAAATGATAATTGTATTTATACGCGTATATTTTCCACATCTGTTATAAAGATAACTCGACAACGTCTTGAAAATCTACAACCTAAAAAGATTATATACGTATACAGTACATACAGCTAGTCAAATGGAACTGTTAATAATGGGCATCTGCTAAACATGTGTGGTCGTTCTGTTTGCAGGGGCCATGTGCTTCGGTATACTTTTTACGATCTTTGTCGCCTATATTGTATATATATATATATATATCTAAATAGTTAACAATTCGACACCAAGTATGTGTAATATATATGTATATAATACGTGACAGATGTACGGGAAACGGAATATCGGTCTGGAAATCATTCAATGCAATGAAATAACATCAAAACGCAGCGTTAATGTGTATATATATATATATATATATGTGTGTGTGTGTGTGTGTATAAGTATACCGTAACAATACGCATCGATGTAGTGTTATATAAATCGTAAATAAAAAATATCGGGCTTTTATTACGAACGTCGCGGATATTATGTCATTTTTAAACGAAATAAGTCGTCTGTATATATACGTGGCAGAATCTGAACGTCGAGATTCGAAAGTGCTTCGCGAAAACGAACAAAAGTCGCGTATTTTGAGAATGTTCGCGCGCGCGCGTTAAATATTACCGACAACGCCGTAATTATCGGTCAGTTTTTCGCCGATGTTTCCGTTAACTCGGACGGTGCACCGGTACGATTATAAAGTCCTTCGACTACAATAATTTCGCGAAACAATCGTCGAACAATCGCCACCATATTGACCATGGCGCGTTAAACATTTTCCACGGACGTCGTTTCGAACACATTTACATCGTACAATAACCGCGAATGTTTTAACGGCACTATACCGTGTACTGTATAGCGCATACCCACCTATGTATCTAACCACGTCGGTATATTAATATTTTAGGAATATACATACATTACGTACGTTACACAATCTATAAAACTTACGTGTATATATATATATAAACGTGTATGTGTGTATGTATATACACGTATAATACGTGTACAATAATATATACGACGCGATAAGAAAACGATAATAATATCGTATTGAGCGGTCTGTAATTTTCTGTTTCGCCGTATACACATAATACACGAAACGCGATAATCGTTTTAATATTAAACGAGTTCCGTTCGTATAAATGTTTACTTATGATAATAACGCACTGTACATAGTTTCTGCCAGGCGTGCGAGGAGAGTGAAACGTCGGGAATAACAATGGCATTATTATGTAGCGCGTGGTGATTTAACGTACGACGACGAATAATAAATAATCGATCGTGATTTTATTCGAATAAGCCGCGCGTCATTTTCGTTGAACTACGTACGGTACATAATGCGGCCAGTGCGGGTACGAATTTCCAGATATAGATCTGTTGTACAGTCTAAACGATATACGAATTCAAATTTGACCCTGAGTACGATATACACGGGACGGAATAATGGATCGCGCGAACGAAGAATAAAGCCGTGAAAAAATAAATAAAATCCGTAAAAAACTATATAAGTAAATAAAGTGAAATAAAAATCGAAAATTATTATTTTTGGAAAAAAAAAACGTAAACGTCGACGTGAATAATGAAAGTTACGAACGCCGAATAAGGTTATTCGAATATATATTTAATTACGTCTTTGTAGTGCCTAAATAATCGAAAAGGTGTTCGAGGACACACGTCGCGCGTACTATCAAGTCTGACAGAAGACTTACTAATTCGCGACGCGACGAATTATTTATCGTCGTCATTTATTACCGCTTTAAACGTTTTAGAAACAACGGTGCGATTATTTTTGCGTATTTTTCTCACGGAGGCAACTACAGCGACCATTTTTCAAATAACGCGTTTTTCCTAATTGTCTCTATTTGGAAATTTCGAAAATTATACCGATCCAAAATGTACACTATCGGTATAGGTTCAATTTTCGATCTATACGTCTAAACAATATAAGGTACCGGTTCGTGTGACACGTTTTAAGCGTTTACTCGCGGAAAATTATATTTATAAAATCAATAAGCCTTTCGCTTTGTACGGAATTATAAAAAAAAAAAATCGTTACTAGTGTAAGGGGGAGTGCCTTATCTCCTTCCCTCTACACTATCTGATACACGGATTTGAGTACAAACTACCAGACACTCGGTGAACTCCGTATTTATATATAAACTCGTATATACGAGTTAATTATTTTCGGTCGATTTCTATACGCATGTTTGAAACACGCAACGATTAATTAGTATAAGTAGAAATTCGTAATAAATTGGTTCGAAATGTGTTTCCCGAAGAAAGCTAACGGTTCTCGAATAAAACCAAATTTCTTTTTCGCTCCCGCGCTACTTCGTTGGCTGCGACCCGGCTCTTACATACGGCAGACAATCCGATCTAACGAAGCTACATGGCGCCACGGTATACAAAACGCGGGGTCCCTAGTGGGCTCTATCGATTCGTGAAAAACTCATCACTGGGAAACCGTTTTCAGGGTCAACTCGTGTACGCACGCACTACACTTTAACCCTTCAACCTTCGCCTCCTCGTCGTTGTTTATTGTTCACCGCGCCTACCCAGTCCGGTATACTTTCTTTCGCTCGTCCTTTCCTATCCACTTACCGACATTGTTTGCTGCAAGCTCCGCGCGGCGTTCCCTCCCTCTCACTACGAAGGTATAATACAACGAAAACGTTAATTTCCCTCCATCGATCCGGTCTGTAAATATATCGTATGTTCGGTTCGTTTATTGTTCCCCCAGTTCGTTCACCATACGAATAAAATACGTTTTATTATTAATAATTATACGACGTTGTACCGTTTTCGGCATTCATGACGCGAAGAGCGCTATATCGAGCGCGGTATTCGCGAACAATGAACGCGCCGCGCGCGCTTTAGGAAATAATTATATTTTCGTATTCGAAAGTTACGCGATGTAAATATACACGTACGCAAACCCACACGGCTGCCACTCTTCACACCTCGCCGCCATTGTTGCAGAATTCGTTGAAATGTCAAATCCCCGGCTAGCACGTGGTTGATAAAATCTATTTCGAGTACTAGAAGTTTAATTAATACGCAGCATTATAAACATTCACTTCTTCGTAAGAAAACGATTACATTATTACTCGCCGGGAAATATTGTGTTTTTAATTGGGTCGATTTCGACATTTTATAACTGCGTCGTAAATTATTTGCAAAAAAAAAAAAAGTTAAATTCTAACTCGGGAAAGTAAACGGTTTTTAAATTAAATTTATTTTCAACTACCAGCAGCGACTAAAATTCGAATATTTTTTTTTGTCCGTGGAAAATAATTACGATTTCAACGATTTCAAAATGTTTACAAAATGACGAAAATGAAAACAGTTATTTTTATTAACGGAAATATTTAAAGCGAAAACAAATGAAAATGATCGTATTATCTGTAAAACCTATTTTACTCGTACTATAAATTCGATTACCTATGTAATATACGATAGACACTCTATTTATCAAACGCTCGTATCTCGTATTTGTGCACTGTACTTATAAAAATTACCGCTTCGGAGATGATCTTTTTTACACACACTCATAATTTATACCCAAGAGCGGATTAAATTCTTTCTAGACACGTTTCAGTAACATTTCAATGCCTCTAGTGTTTAAAAACAACTTGTGATTTCGTCCAGTATATATATATAAATAACTAGTAACAATGGAATAACTGTTTTACCAAACTCGTATAAATATATATATTATTTAATCGTATTACGGACAACCACTCCCTTACCATCGCACGAGAGTAACCGAATCGATTACACACATAACATATCGAAATATATATATATATATATATACACAATAATAATAGTTCGTTAAAACGTCGTTCAGACAATCGTTTTCTAAAGGATATTTAATAATAAGAACAGCGTTATATTTTTCCACGAAAATGGTCTTTGACGTTGAAACGTCTATCGATCAATTCCTTAATATATATATACCCCAATGGGCTATTACCCAAGTGTGGTGAAACGGACCCGAGAGATGAAGGACGAGGAGCCGCAGTGCGCACAAAATAATAAAAGACGGTCGTTTATATATATTATTGGGTTTGCGTTTAATTAAAACATCTTTTATATATATAAACACGTTTATTCGAACCCAAAAAACACCGCTGCGCCAAGCGTTCACAAGAATGCTCGAGTTGTTATGCTATCCGGGTCTTTTTAATAAAAGATATATATATATATATATAGAAGAATATTTCGACGGTTTTCAGGACAGAACTATTTTTCCTCGGATTAAAACTATACCGTTATTTTTTTCCTCTGTCCCTTTTTTATTCAACACTATTAAAATGATTAAAATGATGATAGTGATAACTGTAATTGTACGATCGTATTATAATACTTGATAAAATATTTCGTTCGAGAGAGAATTCTTTTTAAACAATTTAAAAATGTACACGTGTCCCTGTCATCTAATAATGACAGTTTTTAAATAAATTCTTAAAACGTTTATTAATGAATATATACGTATTATCATAATAATCTAAAATTAATAAATATATTTATCTAAAATGAAACGTAACTCGTCAAATTTAAGTTTATAAAACTACGACGATCTATATATATATATATATATATATATATATACATAGAAATTATATATTATTTTCTGTAATAGCCATCCAGTGAATTATATGTTATAATATTCATATTCTGCAAAATATTATAATTAAATGGGGAGCGTTCTATATATCATGGACAATTGGCAGTAGACACTGCGACGTTACGCTCGCGAGTATAAACTACCAAAAATAAAATAACTGTTTAAACCAACATTTAACTGCTGATTATTTTCATTATATCGCGATGAAAACCTTAAAATATCGTTCTCCGTATTTACTCGAAAACACAAATCAGAAAATATAAATTATGGAAATATACGTTTGACCTAAAAAAAGTTAATTACACTTTACACGACGCGGACAATTAGATAATTGTTGTATTATACATAAATAGCGAAGGACAACAACGAATGATTCGAATGAAAATTGATATCGGCAATAATACGTTTTCACGAGAATATCATAGTGAAGAATAATCATCACAGACCTTGTATGTTAAATATATACTTAGGTTTATTCCGTAGAAATAATGAATACATTACTAATGATCGCCTATTTTTCATTAACTATTGTTATTTATTCGTATCACTTTTTTTCTTCGAATTTTTCCCCCATTTATCGTCTAGATTTATTTATTTATTATTATTAAATAACGACGTTTTCCTGTTCGAGAAATATACGAGTATACAATGAGTACTAGGACGTTAAAGGTCAGTTATAATAGTTTTAACTTTTAAAAATTTATTTTACATTTCGGTATATCGTATAAATTGAATATAAATAATATATGATAAAAAATACTACATATTTTTGTATATATATATATATATCAAAGGTAATTAAGTTATAAAATAATACGTTTAATTTCCTTGTAACATAAAACGTGTTTGTATATAAATATGTATTATAAATGCGTTATATGTAAATTGTAGCGTTATTTTATATTTTATATTACGTGAATATTTTCTTTCAAGATATACGTTAATAAATAAAAAAAATTATAGTTTACACTTTAGATGCGCAATAACTATTTCAATTTAACGAATATTTAATAAATATATAATAACTGTTGATTGGAAAAATAAATAATTACACATTGCCAATGACGAATAAACTCATCCTATCTACCCTCTCTTCTTTTGGTTGGGTATAAATGCAGACTCGTAAATCATCGTCGTGTTCTTAGAAGTTTATACAGAAAAGTTTTTATGTTAAAGAGGTGTACAATATACACGTTACTTAAATTTCTATTATAGATTAAATCGAATTTTGTTTGGATGAAATTGGATTTTGTTTTTTTGGATGAAAATATAGTTCATGCACGGTATATATAGAGAAGTAAACTGTATGAAACGCGTTTTGGAGAAAAATACAATTTATTTAAAATAGGTATCGAGCCGCTGGTGGTCTGTGAATATCCAGCTCGAGCGAGTTATTTAAATAGAGATTTTATAGTTTTAATAATAATAATTAATTAGAGAAACGTTTTAAAGCGAAGCTAATAATTAATCATAATTAATATATATAACAAATATTGTTAAAATATTATTCGTGTTTAAACTTTCATTACATTTTGAAATTTAAAAATTACACGAAAACCAAAAAGCTTTAAACGAAAATGTCGATAATTTTAACGGGTTTTTTGTAATTTTCAATTTGTTTTGAATTACTACTGAGAAAATTGAAAAATGTGTCAAATAAAATATCAATTAGGTACATTTTGTTACCAAAGCGTAATACGTATCAAGATCATTCGATCACTACGCCCAAAAGTGTTCGCGGACAAAATTAAAAAATAAAACAAATCGTCGTAAGAAAACAATACATTCTGAGCTTTGTTCAGAATGTAAAATAATATAATTTGAAGGTTATCGATAGTTTTTGTGTACTTTTATCATCGATTCATTCATCGTGTTTGTTTTATTTATTTGGATATTGTAACGTAAACAAATAATAATAATACTTTATCACGTTTAGTTCGTTTAAAGAACTAAATAATCGTATTGTCAAACATTGAGGTATTTTTAACGTTTGTTTTTTAATTTTGGACATTTTTATTAGTTTAAATAAATCACGCGGTACAAAAACGAAAAAAAAACAATTGCGAGATTCATCAACCGATATTGACAATATATAGATTTAACGCTCGCTACGTACTTACTATAGTGTAATATCTATACAGTAATTATTGCTTTATATAAATACATAGGCGTCTGTGCGACGAACGAATTAAAGGGAGAGGAAAAGTTTAGGAAACTGCTACGGAATGGTTACTACACCTTAATTTTAGCTGGGGCATTTGCCCGCTAGCAGATTGCAGTAGATGACCGCCACTATTTACGCGTATATACAATAACTGTGCGTGTGCGTATACAGTAACAAACGTATAGTGGAAATCCACGTATTTTACTATACACACACACACACACACTTATATGTATCTAAATACATATTCTATGTGTACAGCATGTGAACGTGGTGCATGATTGGCGGACGGGGGAAATCCTAGTGCTCACACACACACACACACACACACACACATGCACGCACGTGTATATATATATATATAATATATACTGACAATGAATCGATGGCGCCAGACTCGTTTCACAATGGAACCCAACGATGGTGCTCGGTGGAGAGTGAAGCAAATTAGATCCCCGTGGCGCGCGATGCTGTACGCTACGCTATGCGCGCTATTCAAAAAATAAAAATACAAACCCCGCCGACGACAACGACGACATGAACAGGTACGTACCTACGTTACATATGGCGGCGTGATGATGTGTTATATACGCACATATTACATTATTGTGTGTATGTGTACCGATATATATATATACATATACACTACTACCGGCACCGACGGAACGTATATTATAATGTATTGTTATACGATCATATATTATATACGTGTGTGCGTATATTGTCGAGTTCGCCTTTTGAATAATCAACGGGTGTGTGGTGATGCTGCTGCAGAACGGCCGCCCTTGTGCGGCATATAATATGTGTGACGACGCGATTGTACGTACATGTATATATATATATAAAAAACAGCTCGAAGGGATTTCACGGAAAAGGGTTGAAATCTATATAAGGTTTTCGAGGACTATTAAAGGGATTTAGCTGTATTATATACAAGTATATATAAGTCTGAGAATTGCAGAAATGTGTTTTTTTTTTTTTTTTTTCGT
>JAIPRN010002811.1:0-26582 GCA_025469175.1 Geopemphigus sp. TES_GeoC_2020 | reverse complement strand
AAAGGGTAAAAAAAAAAAAAAAAAAAAAAACCAAAACCGGCGGGTGGCCCGCGAAAAGCGCGTCGTGTAGTCAAATTAGCTTGCGTCGAGCGTGAAAGGTGGCGTGCGGTGGCCGTCCAAAGACCCTTTCCGGCGTGGGGGCAGATCGGCACGAGAGAGAGAAAGAGTGAGGAGGGGTCACGTCGTTGTCTGGGGTCACGTGGCCGTCGTACAATGGGCACCATATACGTACAATATACCTACCGTATACAAACCGTGTCTCGTCACCGCGCGCGCGCGCGTGTGTGTACACGACACAAGGGTCTTTGTGGGGAGGAGTCGGACGGCTGCCGAGTAATCAAACAAATGTACGAAATTACGTCGATAAAGAACGTTTTAGTGTTTCCACCGTCAGCGGCGCGCAGAGCGTTTTCCGTCGCACGGTGCCTGTTCGCCGCAATAGTACGTGATCTACGGATTTCGGTGATCTATACTGGCGAATTAACGATCGCGCGTTTCTATCCAGCGCGTATTGGACGGTAACGACGAAGGCTAGCGGAACTTCGAATGGTAATTCCGAACGGTAACCCGGCCAATAAGTGACCACTGTTGCTAACGGATATCCGTACCGTCCGAACGGCCATTTCGTTTCGGTGTAGGCGAGAAAACGATGGACGGTTACGCGTTCGTAGCGTCCGGTTCGAAACGTACAACAGGCCCGATTCAATTTCCAACGGTAATTTCCGTTTTTTCGTGTAAGAATAAAAACCGTTAACCATTTGAAAACAAAACAACCGCGGTTTCGGATTACTACCGTACGTTGTACAAAACCCTGGGATAACCCCCCCCTCAAAAATTTAATTTCTGACGAGACGTATATTTTTATTCAATTATAACGAAAAACTAAAATATTTTTAAACTTCAATACACGTTATAATACAACGTGTTCGTTAAAAACGAATAATCTATTAACGTTTATAATGTTTCGTTAGGATCGACCGATTTATTTATTTAAAAACTAACCCCCCCCCCCCCCCAAAAAAAATTCAGGTCTAAGTACGACACTGCGTCGTACGGTTCGTCGTTTTATTCGACGCAATGACGCGCTTATAGGAAGACACGTAGTGGTGGTGCCGCGATAAAATTAGAGCCGTCGGTAATTGTCCGCGACGTAAGCCAATTATTGTTCCAGCGTTCAATTCGCTCCTCCGCCTCCGCATTCGGGCGGCATTTCAATACGATCGGCACGCGATCTCCGTTTGCCGGTGGCGTAAATATCGTCGTTATTTTCGACGCACGCACGGCGTGAATACAACGAACAGATGGGAGCACCCAATGGTCGGACGGACCAAACACGTCCCGCACAATCAACCGAACCAACCCCGCGCGAAAGCGGCGCCGCGCTGACGGTCGCAATTATCGTGACCAGCGCACACGCGCGCTGTCCGTCCGACGAACGACAAACGTCGTCGTCTTTCTTTCCGAACCCTACGCGTATTGTCGGCGAATCGATTTGTTCGTGACACACACACACACCCCTTCCCCCTCACCAATCGGCGGGTGTGGCACGACGACAAAGGATTCGACGTACATATCGTCGTACACGCGTGCAGGTAATACGTTCGTTAAAGGGGTATTACTTTTATTTTATTTACGTTCTAATCAATTAACCAACGGGACGGTAACCCGAAAATGTTCGACCGTGTGCCACGCCGCCATTGCAACATTGGCCCGACAATGATAACGACGCCGTTCAAAACGTTACTGTTACGGCGTTCCGTAACCCTCGGCCCGTGGACGGTGATGGGGAGGGGGCCGCGGTGATGTACTCACTTGGGAATCGCACACGCCCGGACCGGAGCTTTTGCGTTAGGAAAATAAAAATGAGTTGTATTACGCGTCGTGAAACGAGAACGGCCGGTGTAACCGGCTAGCGGTTTGTGCGTGGCGCGCGTATACGGGAACTTACTTTACGACGGAATTACGGTCGAGGGTGAAAAAATTGCCATAAAATCTCGGAACGTTCGATTGGCGGCTGGTAACGATCGACGTATATATATATATATATACACACGCGCGCGTATACGGACGTGAAGTATAATGTTTACGAAAATCTATTGTATTTATATCCGTGTATTTCTAGAGGCAGTAAAAGTAGCTATATAAACACGCCTATTCGATTGGACGTCCATGTAGTTTTGGACCGTATCCAAAGGAAACAATTTGCGGGTTAAAGCTCCCGCGGTCTCTTTATTTATTTCCGGTTTTTGTCCGTGTTCCCCCTTCTCCCCTAGAAGAAAAGACAACGGCTCTTGAACTTTACGCGAACTTTCGAGCAGCCGCGACTTTCGTCGATCCCGAATAACGTACGGCTCGTACCGTTCGCCGCGATGCGCAATAAATTTACTTCGCCCGGAACCCGATACAATCCGGAGAATATCGTTATTGGTTTTTCTTTCCTTTCCTAAATAGAAAAGTAACTATGGTTAACCGCGCCGGCAACAGATGTATAGAAATACGTATTACGTATGTATATATGTACGCGCTGTACGTCGGGAGAAAAATATTTCGTAAAGGTCTACTTACAGGAATGTAGACGTTTGAATAAAGCATTTCAATCATTACTGGTCCCGAGGCAAAGTGAAATCTACATTTTATTAACTTTTTTCTCCTTTTTTTTTTGTCGTATTATTATTATTATTATTATTTATACGGAAGATACGACGCGAAGCGGTAATTTATAACGGATTACCTATGGATGATGGGGAGAGAAAGGGGTACAATAAAGTTGGAATAATATATCGCTTTGTCCCACGAGTGTTCAGGTATAAAATAACTACCGTCGGGGAGAAGGACACACATTTCCCCGGAGGCGAGCGTTTTTTTCATTTTCAACTGTTTATTTACGAGACATTTTAAAAACAAAAGCGCTTACTTCGCTTCGCGATTGTTTTCTTTTTTTTGAATATATATATATATATATAAATAAGATATTCGGATGGTACAACTTTAAATTTCCCAAACAAAAAAGAACGAAATAAACGATTATCATCACGGTAGTGTTGTTAAGACCGTAAATTTGAATCCAAATATATTAACGATAATGGCACGTCTGTGTACGTACTTGATAAACAAAATGATACGCAATTTTAGCGCCGAATTTAAACGCGCCTTTTTCTAGAATAATAATATATTACGTATTATTATTATATAACGTTAAGTTTTCTTCGATAAACGTATTGTGAATAAATCATAAATGACTTTATATATATATATATATTACATAAGGTCTTACTGAGGATGTTTATTGTATTAGCGAGTACATCCCATTTATTCGTTTCGAAACGTTTGTTTTTCAATCCAATCAAATACGGTCCTTTGTACCAATAAATGAAACATCTGAAATTTATTTCCCGAGTCGAATGCCGAGTTCATAAAAATAAAACGGACAATCCAATTGACCGTAACGAAGCAGAAGAAAAGCCCTGTACGACATTTTTGTATAGTTCGCTTGTTTCTATTATTATTTTTTCGATATTGCGTATCGCGCGGAGCCAATAAGAAACGAGTTTTACACTTTTTACTTCTTTCTCGCTAACCAGTTTGGCGGATGTAGAGCCAATAATAGCTATTTCGACAATGAATTATAAATCTCCCGGGAATTGGTTTCTGGGCAACAGGTCTGAGAGATTCAAAACTAATGGATTTATTCGCGAAACGGGATCCAATCGTTATTTAAAGGTCCCGCGCGTTGCACGAGCCAGATTTCCCTTTACCTTTTATCCGGTCTCAGCAATTCTCCTGAGAGACGGCGACCTACCGTCCCGAAAGCCGAAAGCTCATCCGTTTTAGTTATTTTTCCTTCTTACATCTTGATTTCGAACTGGAAATAAAAGCACGGTATATCGATTCGGAAATGTTTTTCTCGTCCGCCAAAAAAAAAATAAACGGAATCGGACAATTCCGTTCGACACGAACTGTTATACGCGTTGCGCGAATAATTTTTGACTCGTTAATGTTTGGATTTTACAAAAAAACTGCCCCAGTAAAAATCTTATATAATAAACGCTTGTTGTAATGGTTTTTATATTCATTTTTAAAACGGACACGTTGTTAATATCGAAAAGTACCGATACCGTATTGTTGTAGGTTTATCTAAATGATCGAAAAGCGACGAAACGTTATTTGGAACTTTTTCGACTTAAATTTAACGTTTTAACCGAATAAAATCCGATAATTTCTGGAAATTCATAACGTTCGCACGTTAAATCATGAATCATATAGGCGTGTGTGTGTTGTGTGTATAAATAATGAACACGTCGGAAGTCACGTTTTGTTAAACACGAGGAAATATGTTCCTGTAACCATAGGATCGTAATAAATTAATCGTATAAATTATTATTATTGTTGTCGTTACTGTTATTATTTCATACGTTCAAAACTAATACCCTGGTCGTATTATAATATCGCTATAGAGCTAATTATATTTTTATCGTCCCGCATGTATAGCCTAATTGTCCGTGCGCGATCGCGTAAATTTTGAGTAAATAAATATATATATAATATAAGGTCTATACACCGAGTAGGTATCTGTCAGGTCGTCTAAACATAGTATATTGTTCAAAACCATATACGTATTTCGAAGACGTTTCGTCCCGAAACAATATTTAGATTCAATTACCGCGTAAATTGTTGCAAGTCACTAGGGCGTGTTGTTATTTTACACTACAACGACGACCGTACGACCTATGAGCAACAAGAATCGACTTTATTTGGGGTGGACGGCTTCTGTGTATGTATGTGTGTGTGTGGCGCGTTACGTATGATATTAGCTAATGGTCGTTGTCGTATATAGCTTGTGTGTGTGTATGTGATGACCAACAGCACGTGTGCACGTTATATGGACAACGACCCATACACAGATGACCTTATAAAACGTTATACACCGAAACTTCCGTATAACGAAGTCTACAAAACGTAAAAAATTCGTAGTATTAAGGAATTCGTTAAATAAATTATACAAGCTAAGGTTTTTTTTGTAAACATTTAAAGGATAAACCCACGTCTTATCCGCGTTAAAAATATCTTTTGATCGAATTTTTCGATTCGATTTTTCGTAAAACGTTTAATTTTCACGTATTACGGCCATCTTCCAGAACATCAGCACTCTTGCCGCAAATAACTTTGAGCGTAATTTTATGCCCGATTTAAATTTATCTCACCAACCAGAGCTAGCACAAAAATCTACAATACCAAGTTTCTAAAAAATGACTTTTTCTTAAATTTACGTACCCGATATTGGTAGATAATTATTTCGTATACGAGTCGTCCATTTGTGAACAGTTTTGTCAACTTCTTTACGAGCGCACATTTTCGTTCGTTATATATTTGCTGAGGAGAGAAGATTCTCGCACTCGCTTAAGTATGTTTCGACGATTTTTCAATATGGTTGAAAGAGAACTTGTCGGAATACCATATTTATCGGCAATATCTTTTTTGTGTTACACCTTTATCGATTTCGTTAACAATTTCAAATTTATCGACAATCGACAATCATTAACGTTTCGACAGAAGTTTTGTACGTACGGAAAAAATAAGAGGAAATTTTAGCGTACGACGCTAAGATTTTTCTACAACATTTGAACTGCGGTATTGCAGCAAAATTGACCGGCTTACCTTACCTTCGGTGTCGCATCTTTATCGGATATAATAAAATTGTAGGTACGTATAATTTTAGAACAATATTTGATATTCGATAGCGGCAACATTCACAACAAACAGGTTGGCTATCGAATAATTTATTCGTTATATAAAAATACCAGATTCGTGGTTTGAAAATAAATGTACGTATAATCATATAATATAATATAATTAACGTTGAAGGTCAAACAGTACTTAAGAATATTTCGTTAAACGGAAAATTTCGTTAAATGCGAGTTCATAACGCGGAATTTTCGCTGTAATATTATCGCGCGGGTTCGTGGCGGTAGGTGTCTGGCGTACCGAGCACACGATGACGGCGTACCGGGCTAGATATCCGGAATATGTATCGAATGTCGTATTGTTTACGCGCACTGTCCGTTTTCATCGTTCGAAACACGAAATCGATAATTGTGTGCCGAAATCGGAGACAACAAACGGGTGAACGTCCGTAAACCGGGAAATCGTCCGTTTTTCGTTCCGCTTTTTCGGGCGCGTTTTATCGAAACGAATACAACCGGTTCCGCTCGATCCGCGGGTTTCGGAATAAAAGAGGACCGCCAATGTGCCCGGTGCGCGATGCCGTAAGATTACACGCGAACGGCGCGACGTGGACCGCGTCCACGCGTCCGTATTTCATACGCGGCGATAGTACGCTGATCAATAGGGGGACATTTCGTAAAGCGTAAAAGCCAAACGCCGTGGGAGTGTTTACGAAAGGATTTCGCCGCCATCGTTTTCCGTGGTGAAGTTCCGCGAGTCGCCGAATGCCCGCCAAGTTGTGTTTATTCGCGCCAAACGATAATCACGCGCAGTTATGTTTCGATTTATTAATTTAAGTAAAAAAAAAAATTGTCGGGTTTGCTGCCGAATTCATAATACGAACACGATAAACTACGCGTTATATTACGCACGCACTCGCTTGTGTGTGTGTGTGTGTGTACACATTTGATATCAATTGATTAAATCTAACGATATTTAAATTGGATTCAATTACAAATCGGTAGATCCGTGCCCCACGGCTCGCGCACAGTCGAGCGCCGCGATCTTTTTGTGTTCGAGATTCGAGAAGAAAAACGATTGTGATCTGCCCACGCGTCATTGTTGAGCTGCTCGGATAACGCGCCGATATGATAATTATTATTGCGCGCTATCGTGTTTAATACACCTATAATCTCTTTCCGCCCGTGGTGATAAAATGGTTCCTTCACTGGGCAGCAATACACCCGTACCAGCCTACAACAACACGCGTTTCTGCGCGTCCACGTGATAATCGTTTCGTCACGGACTTGTCTACGTAGTATTAGACGAGAGCGGATTATACGTACGAGCCGCGGTTTTCGTGCGCGGCCAATTCATGTTCGGCATCGTCGTTTCGGTCGATTATTCGAGCGAGATATTTTTTTACGTTTCCATTGTCGTCGTACACCGATCGTTTAGAAAAAGCGCGTAACGTTCCGTTCTGGTTCGAATTTTTCGAAAAAAACCGGAACATATTCGACGTCGTAATAGTGTCGTATTGTCGCGACAGGAACGAAGCGCGCGTAGGTTCGTTATCGCGTCGATGAAACCAATCGTGAAAACGAAACGTAAAACGACATAATTGAAAACGAATATCGTTCCGTTTGTGCTTTTCAATATTTCACCATCGTATTGTCCAATCGAACTATCGCGTTACGGGGACCCGTACGTCGTCCGATATCAGAACGTTTATTGTCGTTCCCGTACGAGAGTTTATATATATATATATACATATTATAATATATCGCGGTCGACTAAGGTGTAGAGTAGTGGCATCATGACGAAACCAGTTTCGCTAATCATGTATCCCCGTGTGCCGAGAGAACACGTGTTTTCGAGAGAAAAAAAACGGTTTAAAAAAAATTATATACAGAGAAACGCTTCGCGTGCACACAATACGTACAACGTCCGACCGACGTGTTTTAATAGCAATTACGTGTAATAAAAGAATTATGTTCACACACACCCGCGCGCGCGTTCGTATCGATACGGTCCACACGCTTTGTAGGTATACCCGGTCCATATCCGTATGTAGATATACGTACGCGTATTGTAAAACTCCGGTATCCGGTTACCACCGCGACCGTCGTCGTCGTCGTCGGATAAGTGGTCCCGTGGGAGAGATTTATGTCTACCGACGACGCTGCCGCCGCCGCCGCTATACGGGGATTGGTTCGTTAAGTCATTTCGATCGCCACAGTTCGCTGTGGTCCGCCAGGTACCGGACTTGACCGCAAAGCGTGTTCGGCACGGTCACTACCTATACTACCTAACCGATCGTGTACGATTGTTTAAAAATGGAAAACGTTCGCGCGCGCCCGGCCGACGACGTCCAGACATATCGTGCCGATGGCGAAATGGCGTCCAATATATTATTCCGCCGACGCCGCGAATTCAGTTTGTTCAACGCGTCGTACTAAAACACAACGGTCCGGCCGTGTTTCAATTATTTAGGCGTCTATTTATTGCGTCCCGACGGTTTTTTTTTTTCGTTGTAATTTACGTACGCGCGCGTTCATTCGCTACGGCACGTTCGGTAGTTACTTCGCCGAATATTAATACTATCGAACGTCCCGATCAATCCCGGCGCGGCTTTCTTTCATTGACCGGAATAAATATCGAACGCCCCGTGTCGTCTTCGTCCCCACCGTCAATCCCCAGCGACACGTACAGCGAAGTGTCAATACCGATACGCCGCGCTCGACTTGTTCTAATGAAACCCCGCCGCCGTTGTCGCCGTCGTCGTCGTCTTCGCCTCCGGGGAAATATTTCAAAAAGCTCCGGCGACGTTTCCTTTCCGCCGTTTTCCCTCCCGTGGACGGTAGGACAAAGCCTCGGTATTAATTGCCTTCAGGCCCGTACGGAACCCCGGCAACCGCGCAAAATATGATACGTGTCGAAAATAGCAATAAGTTCGCCCGGCGTCGCCGCGATAAATATATATATATATATATATACGCGCGTATATACCGAGAATACGACTAATTCCAAATGAAAAAAAAAACCTCGGCGTGTATTAACGCTACCGCAACTTCTACAGGCTCTGTTTTATTTTGAATACGTCCCTTCCGAACAATAACGGTATAACGCGGCGCTCGTTATGTTTATATAAATATAAGTGTAATTTCTTTTTTGTTTTGTTTACAGATTACTTAACGTGCGTATACGTTTCGTCGTGATTTCCCCACGTCGTTGGGCCGAATACTGCTTCCATTTCCGATAAGGTGATTTACAATTGCGCGTCGTTTTTAATTATAATTCGGTCTTTCGGCCGTGTATAATAATATGGTAATGAGAGTCCTTAATTTTCCGCGGCGCACGAGACTAATATCGCCGAACACGCGTACTCCACGGCGCGCGTAAAGCGTTTAATATTATGAATGCCGTGTACGCAATAAACGTCAAGGCGCGGCCGACGACGAAATATTTCATCCAAAAAAGGGGGGTAACCGGAATCCCTTTGTGCGGGATAATAATGTGGCCTGCGCTAGTAAAAAAAAAAAAAACATCTGCGATTAAATTGTCAACGAGGCCAGCTGCGATTTAGAGGAGACCATTGATGAAAAAACTAAGGCCTTTTGTTTCTCTCGGGGATCCCTTTTTTTCAGTCGCCGACCCACGTGGGTTACGCGTACGCGCGTACGTTTATTTATTTATCGGAAAGCTTTAGCTTTCGGTAATTTTCGTTTTTTATTTCGTTATAGCCGACTGTTGACGTATTACCGTATAAGTAATTCGACTTTTGATTTTCGTTAGTAATGCGTCGGTTTTAAATTAAAATTTTACAAAAAAAAAACGTAATTAATTTCGTGTACGTTTGCTCGAATAAACCAACGTAAAAATTCGTTAAACCAATGTAGAAAAACCGCGGAAAATTTAAAATGGACATGTGTAATTCAAGGGACTATTCACGAGGATTTCGAAATAATTTGTTTCGTCATATTTATAAGAAATTTGTCTTCAGTTAATAGTAAGAAGAGTTATATTTTATAAAACTATCTTCCGGCGTAATATTTTTGGTATAATCCGTATTTCCGTTTGACGATTTCGACGTTTATTTCGGTCGAATAATTCCGTCCTTAAATAAATGTTCGCTTATCGTTCGAGTATGAGGATAGAGTGGGCAGTAATGTCGGAAAACTAGTGATATTAAATATTGACTTTTAACGTATTGTTCGATTCAAATTTACAAATAATTCGGCGCAATATTTAAATCGAGTTCTTTTTCGAACAAAGAACAGTTTTTAGAGAAACAAACTAAGAAGAAACATTCGATTCCATAATTTGTGTTACACCTAATCGTATAACTAATATTGGTCCACTTTTCGTCAATGTACTCGCGAAGAGATAACGTTCAAAATTGTTTTTGCGCCGTTTTTAAAGAGCGCGCCAGTCGTTTATATTATTATTTTATAAATACGATCGCCCGTATTAAGAAGTTACTTGGTAAAAAACACTTAATTACGCGATTTTTCGAATAAATTTAGCAATCACTATCTAAATAGCGAGGTATATTTCCGTGTTTTGCGGACGAAATAATCAAATATTTGTATTTGTCCAATCGCAGTAAGTCCATAAAACATCGTATTGTGGATTTTCACCCAAAAGCGTGAATACGCTTTTTTTTTTCGCTGCCGTAACGTTCGAAGTGGTTGATTATAAAATTAATTATTTATCAAGGGAAACTTCCGAAAAAAGGAAAAAAGTGCATAAATTACTCTCGGTTATGTAAATTCGCCGCCATGGTTGAATAAAACATATCGTGTATTTTCTTCCGGGGCGGTGGAATCTTTTTTTGCTAATTTTCTAACGTTACGCGTCCTATAACTACGTTTGTTTGTATATATGTACCGTGTGTGTGTGTGTGTGTGTGTGTGTGTGTGTGTATGTACACATGTGCGTGCGTACGTTAGGCACTACGTGGCAGTGTCGTTATTTTTCTCGTATTTCATTCCTGGGGATGTTTTCCATTTTTTCTTTTCGAAAGTAATGAATGCAGAATAATACGCGCGTACAGCCCATACGGGGAGGGGCCGAAATACAATAAATGTAAAACTCGACGTAGAACATGCGTAGTCCAATCCATCCCATTGTTTGGGGCCCGTAATAATTTATGTCCGGTTGTACGCACGCGAGCGTTAGTAGTGGAAATTTACGGCGTTTAGCCCGTGTTTTGGCGGTTCAAACGTTACCCTGGGGCGTCACTAAGCCCGGCGCGCCGAAAGGTGTTGATGTCGTACACGGGGAAAAAAAAAACGGCGACGTCACTACGGCACAATAAATTCGGAATAACGCGGACAGCGACGCGGAGGTGAGGCGTCGGTATGCGAAAACCGCGTGCGCGAAATTCGTTTCGTTCGTGACGTAGAGACGACATACGGCGCCGATCGATTAATCATCACACGCCGCGTTATCGAAACGTGTCCGCAGTTCAGCCGCGTTTCGCCCGTTTCAGGTTAAGCATTTCGCGTGTACATCGTCGTTACATTACGTGCAGGCGTGTCCACTACACCCGCTCGATCGCCGAGTACGCGCGTCGGACGAGACGGTCCGCGGGAATTTCGAAATCTCGAACGTTCGTTCGTGCCGGCTACGTCAGCGTCGCTCGTGATCACATCGAGCCTCCGCGACACAATGGGGGAAAAAAATCAATTTATCAACGTCGTACGGAAGGATTATTTCCAATGTGCGCGACGTGCTGGACATTTCGAATCCCTTCGTCTTGTCCGACATCCCTGGGAGGCTATCGTTTGGACCGCCGTAGACGCGCCGCTCGGACCCCTCGGCGAGCGACCCTCTCCGCCGCCGCCGCCGCCGCCACCAGTACGGGCCAATGGTCCGACCGGTGGTGACCCGACGCGGCGGTCAGCCCGCGTTTATTCTAATAAAATCCGTTGTGTTGTAAACATTGCGCAGCTGACGCCCGTCTATAGCGGGAGGCCGAGCCAATAACGGCAATAATAATTCGGTTGCCCGGGGCCCTTTGAATCGACGCAACGTCAACGTGGAGAGGCCGGCGAACAAAACGGGCAAACCCAACGCGAAACGCCGAAAAATTGTATTATATCACGGCGATAAATACGTTGGATTACGCGCGTACGGAACGATTTATGTGTCTGGTTGTCACGGTGTGTTCACGAATTCGGGACGTGGAAACGGACCGTTTTATCGGGGTCGGTAACGCGCGTTCATTCGTTCACCCAAGTCACTCACAATACCGCGCGCCCGGTCGTTGACCGCCGTTCGTTTTCATCGTACCGACTTTCGGCAACGGTATAAAAGCTCGGCCGAACTACATGTACGCTCCTCCGCGTAAATAATTTACACGCCGTTAACGGGCGTTCCATCATCGCGTACGTGGGTATACTGAAAAAATAACGAAATCGAACGCTTTCTTTTTCGTTCCCGTCGAACGTTACGACGGTCTATTTTATTACGCGACGAACAAACGCCCAACTCGTCGGTGGTATATTACGAACTCCTCGTTCGTCGTCAGTCCGGACGTCGCTCCGAAGCTCAACAGTAACAGCCGTTCATCGACGATATTGTACCGCGTCGTGCCAGTTCGTCAATACGCAAAGACGTATACAATATTATTCCTATACAGATTGGAACGCCAAAATGACGGATTCACCGCGAGCCGGTTTTCGAACTAGTATGTAACAAATAAATCTTCCGAACGCCGTCATAGAAAACGTCGTTGTAACGTAACCGTATTCGAACAGTTTTGGACGATTTCGTTCGATGAATCTCCGAGGGGAAAATAGAAAGTACGATTCCGTTTGAAAAACGAAAAACGCTGGTCGCGCGTTCTCGATTGTTTTCAATTTTAATTTTTCCCCGAAAATATCAGCAGTAACAACGGTACGTTAGTGTGGAAACGCGTTTCGTATTACAAATGCTCGGATCAGACGACCGCCGACGTTATTGGACGGCGCGCGCGTATCTCGTTTTTTAATTTTTCGTCCGCCAATTATCGGAAATCGTAGCGTCGCCAGCTGCGCGTCGAGGACCCCGTTCAATTTTCGTAGGAGAGTCGCATCGCCGTCGAGACGGCCGTGTGTCTCGGCGCTGCGGCGGGCCATGGCGAGCGCGTAACCAGTTCGTCCGAAGCGTCGTTCGCGCAATACCACGTAGGTACTGTATGTATCTACGTGCAATGAAGCGGAACAAGTCGATTTATCCGGCGCCACGCGAGCTTTTAAAAGGAAACGCGTTTCGATTCTTCGTCCGTCGCAAACACATTTAGAACGGTTCGGTACGACGTTATAACGTTCGGACGAACCGTCGCCGTAATAGGCATAACGGCGCGTGGCCCACGGTCTCCTCTCCGGGAACGGTCGAGCCTTTCGTTTTCCGCGATCGTCTGATCGTCGTGTACGGACAACCGCGACGACCGGCGTGTACTCGCGCGATTCGCGTTCGCTCGCCCCCACACCGGCGGTTTCCGCCATTTACTTTACGCGTTCCGAACGAAAAATAACCGTGAAACGTGACGGCGTTCCGTTCGAATCCTAAACCGGAATTATTATTAAGACGTGTAAACGAAAAAATACACTTTCTCGTCGTACCTTGATATTGTTACGGCGTACGTGCGCGCGCTTTAACGATGCGCCTCTAAATAACAATAATAACGTAGGCCACCCGGTTCGTTTATATCCTGTAAATAATGTTCGTGAACCGAAAAACCGTCTCTCGCGAATCGCGTTCGTAAAAGACCGGGAATTTTCCCGTTTTATTTACTCGTCCGCGCGCGTATGCTATTGTATTATTGTTATTATTATTCACCGACGTAACCCGTGAATGATAAATCCCGTGATTTGCCGCCGGCCCGCGCGATTTAAATAATACGCTCGTTATTCGCGCCGATACCGACTATTTTTGTGACGGGGCTAACGAACACTACCGGCTCTCCTTCCCCCCCCCACCAACCGTTCCGATACACAAATAGTTGTTTACGAAAATCGTAAACGAACGTCTTTTTCTCGTACGTGTCGACGGCCGTGTAAAGACTGGACACGGACGCGCCGTTACTGGAATAACCGTCGTTCGTTATTGCGTTACGTCTTATCGGCACGTACCGTTTTTTTTTTTTATACGCGCGATCGTCGGATCGTAAATCAATTTTCGTGGCCGGCGTTATTATTATTATTATTATTATTTCGATATCGCCCGGATACGCGATACGATAACTAATATATTTTATCGGCGCGTGTTTTCGTAAATAATTCGTTCGTTATTTAAAACATGTTGAGGCTCTAGAGTATTATCCGAGGTTGTTGTTTTTTTAAAGATAAACACGAAACTCGTTGATACGTACGTAATGCGTATACGCGCGTTAAATATCAAACGCGTAAATATTTTATACCATCTGGACACGAACGGCCGCCGACACGCGTACATTTCGCGGCGTTGTTTCCGCCTAGTTACGAACGGACTGACTGTTCGGGCACCGGAATGAGCGTGGAGCCGAACAAAATGAAACGCGTCGTAAGAATTGCGCGCAGCTACGTCGTTCCGTGTACACATCAACCGCGCGTCGTCGGTTTTAATTTATCAAATTTCGCTCCGTTCGCCGGGCATCATATTCGTGGATAGCACTTATGAAATAGGGAATTTAGCGAATATCGTTATTGGGCCCGTTGCGAGCGTTTCTTTTTAAAAACAACGTCCAAAGTGGATTAATGCCATTAGCTAGATGGCCGGCGACGGACAATGGAAGGTGTATGTGGCGGAATCGACGTAGAAGTTTGCCGCCGTTACATTTGTAAAGTTGCCGAGGAAAAGTGCACCCTTGGGGTCGGCCGGCCAACAATGGGCGAACCGCTAAATAATTTGGTATAGGGGTGGTGAAGGTAAATGACTGCTACGTACAACTGCTTCGCATCAACATTGCCTCACGATACACACACACGCGTGCGCGCGAAGCTTTTTCTTTCGGGTAATGCGTTTCGATCGTTCCGAACGGTAAGGGAAAAGCACCCCCCTCGATGAGAATTTGGTCATATGTCCGCAGTTGTATTGTTCTGCCCCACATATGCGTATCGCGTAAATATATATATATATATACGTGTATTACCGAATTCATTTTAACTCTCTTCTCTTCTCCCCCAATTCTATAACTCATAATGGTTTTCGGTTATGCAACCCCGGGAACTACATCGGATAGTTTAAAAATGGAAAGAAAAACCTTCCTTCGGCGCGTTCCGCGTTGATTATAAACGTCGGACGGCACGCCGTCGTGGAAAATATTGGCAATTATTCGTAATTTCTCCCCTCGCCCGGTTTCCCGAAAACGTGTTTTCGTTGCTAGGAAGTCAATTTTGGAACCTTTTTTCCCGTTACAAACCGTGGTCTTATGAAAGTTTAATGGCGACAGACCCGGAGTAGTTTTTATACCTGCGCCGGACCCGGCCGGGTCCTGTGCGCAATAAAATATTCCGTGTTCGAGCGTGTAGGAAAAAAGTCGGGGAAGCGTAACGTTTTAATGGGCTCCAGAAAGATGTGCTGCACCCCGCGGGGGCGAGAAGAAGCAATCAAACGTGTCGGGGTGGTTGTACCCTCGAGGGAGAGAAGGCCGCTGGCGCCAACAACTATACACTTGCAAAAGGACGGGCGACAGAAATGAAATTTCCCTCGTAGCCCGTACGTCCACGGCCAATATCACCGAATTCCACTGTACACAACGGTGTGAAAACCAACCCCACAACTAGAATCCTAATGAACTCGACTCCGTCGTCCCCTTCAAAAACCGTGTAAGATGTGTATATCTATATCTATATATAGATATATACGTATGTAAGCGCGTGGGGGTTTTTTTCGTGTTTTCGTTTATTTCTGCGTTCCGTACCGAGTTACCGGGAAGTTCAATTCCGAGTTTTTTTGAAATGTTACTAGTAACGCGGGCAATAAACGTCGACGATTTAATGTTGTACGTCGGCACGCATGTTCCGATTAAAAACGACAGTTACGACGAAATTGCGATCGTTGTCTTCTGTGAACGTTCTGTCCATATTTATTATAATTAACGGTCGTGGAGTATGTACACGCAATGCTTACAGAAAAAATACACACACACACACAAATTCGCTTTTAAGATAATCAAGTCGCGTCGTATTTTAAAGACGCCGTATTTTTTTTTTTTGTTATTAATCATTCCAACGGATCTTTAATTATTCCGTATTCGCTGCAGTACGAACGTATAATGCGCGTAATTTCGTGATGTCTTGTAGAGTTTTATTCTTAAAAACAAATACGCCGTACACACCGTAGAGTTTTTTCTTATTTAATCGAAAAGGTTTTCTTTGATGGGGATTTATGAAAAAACGGAAAAATTACGCTATTGTTACCGAAATTTAAATACAATTGTTTTTTAAAACTATAAAATACAAAGACACGCGTAAAACGTACGCGAATAAAATTCTACGTTTCGGATCGGCACAGGGTGAAACGTTTGAAAAACCTAACGTAAATATAAAACTTGGTGATCGCGGTAATGATAACAACGTTCGAACGTTGTGTTTCCAATTTGATAGCGTAATAGTCGAGTATGTAACGAATTATACTAAGCTAGTCGAATTCGCTTTTATATTTGATTTCGTCAAAAAGTTTGACAGTTTCGCACGTCGTCTCGAAAAATGATTAGATTTTAATCCGGTTTTCGTACCCGATCGCAAATTCAACGTATAATATAAACGATATGAATGTTCATCGATCATTCTGTTCCGTAATCGTCGCGTAATTACTCGCGCAGATTATAATCATATAGCGACTAAAACCTTCTGCCGAAAATAGTGTGTCTAAACGCCAGGCTTTTGCGCCACTCAATGTCGGCATATTATTATTATTATTATTATTATTATTATTATTATTATAACAGTCAACGACACACAACACGCTTTTGCTTTTGATGTTCTGCAACGGTTGTTTATTACCTAGTTAACGCTTCACTGAGACTCACGGTGCACACCAGTTGTTTGGAAATAATATTTGCTCGTGTAAAATAAGAAATTTGTCTTTTCCTTTATTATTAAATTTTATGTATATATATATATATATATACATTTAAAAAAAACTATTTTATTTTACAAAGGAATAAAATGATTGTTTTCTCGGGACTGCGTCCAATTGAATAAAAAGCAACGTAGGTATTTTTATTGATCAATAAATGTAGCGAAAACAAATATCTTAAATGAGTATATTTTAGTGGCAACAACGGCGTAAACTAACAGTAATATAAAAAATAGACCGAGTATTTTTTATTTGCTCGAACGATCACGACTGAATTTATTTCGAAAATTATTAAATTTATTGCGTAACTATTAAATAATACGTCGTTGTCTACTGTAAACCATAATTTCTACGAATTCTAATATTATTATTATTATTATTATTATTATTATTATTATTATTATTATCGTTATTATTATTATTATTATTATCGTTATTGTATACATGACATTGTTAATACGTAACATAATTTCGAGTATCTCTCTACTAGTATACCAACAGAATATAAATGCAGAACTTCTTTTTAATAAAATATAGACGAAACGTGTTTGAATAAAAATTATGAATACGATTATACTTTTATACACTCGCCTGACTCTTCGTTGTTGTTTATTCGTGTAAAGTGTGACTTATTTCAACAAATAACGTTATACCGTAGATTTTTACAACAACGTAGCGAGAACTCGATAGATATAATTGTGTAGGTCCAACACTCCGATGTTCTGATGTTCCACTATTGATTAGCAATAATACGCATTATCATGCACCTACATTTGTCCGACAGACAATAATAGTATTTCTCACGAGGGGGGGGTGTTCTATTTGGAGGTTATCTTGTACACATATGAACCGTAGATGTAAGTTTAACCGACAAACGTGTAACAACAATTGTGTCAGCGTTTATCAATCGTCGATTGTTTTTTTTTAAAAATTAATTTTCCACGTAACAATTAACATCGTTGGTTTTATAGAGGCGAAAAAGATGCACCGTAATAACTTAGTTGAATACAAAACACGCGCCGTTCCCATAGGATTTTATGATATTTCGAACGTTCTTCTACATTCGGCCACGTTTCATATTTTAAAGGATGATCGGCCGTGGTGATAAACCTCAAGCAAGGCACAGTGATATCAAATTGGACCCCTGGAGAGGTTAGTGTGGGCGCGCTTGATCTCTCGTAATCTGATACTCCTCGGCTACTTATTAATACGAAATAAAAAACTTCGGCTAAATTCGAACGTTACGTGCACGATCTTTTTTAATCTTACGAGCGTCGTACATAAAAACAGTTTTTTCTCTCGAAAAACCGTCAAGACGCAATTTATTACGTACGAACGATTTAATTAGAAAAAAAACGAATATGTATTCGTTAAAAGTTGCGCCCATCGCGACGTTCAACCCTTCAGGAATCGTTTTGACGTTCACTACCGCACGGGCCGTTTTTTGTTTTGTTGACATTCGTATACAACGAAATTCGGTAATTAGTTTAGGTTATAGGCCCCACAGTTAACCGGTTAGCGTTTCCCCTCGCGGGAAAAGTATCGCGCGTTTACCCGTTAACGTTAATTATTATCGTACGCGAAACGCGAATCGTATGGACGGTACTAGAATTGGTCTAAGCGCTCGGTAACGGATTTTTAAGAAGGAATACACCATCGCGCACTGAAGGGGACCGTACAGAATCGATATTTTTACGAGGCTGATAATTAATTATTCGCGATCGGGTCGTCGCGGACCGCCGCCATATGTCCACGGCGGTGTTTTACGAGGCGTCATGATTGAAGTCGCGTCCCGTTTTCCGGTCATTTGCCAATATTCATTTCGGATGTTTGAAATATGGTTGATTTGCCTAGATGGTTTAACGAGCGTGCTAAATTAAGCGTGGCCCGTCTAAATCCGTTGGCCGAACGACAAACAAAGGCCGTATAAACGCGCGCGCTACGTATCGGCTAATTTATGGACCGTAATATTTAATACGGGCGTTGAACGTGACACGTCACACTCGCGCGCATATCGTTCGCGAGTAACGTGTAAGTACAGGCACGCGTACTTACGTTCTAAACGTGAAATATGTCGCCCGTCCAACCACTGCGCTAGGTACACTCCTCCGACATCAGTAGTTCCCTTCGTAAACGGCGTAAATTTATACGGCCGTAGGCCCGTAAATATGTCGATCCGCCGAGGACACTGTAGTCCCCCGTGTGCCCGCTCCGCCCGAACGTTCGGAATAAAATCCCGCGCGTTATTATTGTTATATTTCTTAACGCCTAACTTCGTCAACCGCGTTAGTGGCAAATATTAAAATGTCGGCCGACGAAGCCCGCACATATCGCCGATTAACGACGACGACGCGTGTATTGAATTTCCGTTGGTAAAAATTAGAAACGGCGTCTAACATTATCATCAATGTTTCTGGGACCAACGAAATGCCTATATTCCAAATTCGTTTCGCGTCGGGGTGGGGTGGGGTGGGGGGGAAACGACGCGTCACCGCGTACACCGGCTGCGATTGTCGTTGCCGGACGGTGAAGGACAATATAATATCGTCGTCTCCGGCTAATGAGTGGAGTCGGTTTTATCGTCCCGCGATTATTATTATTATTATTATTATTATTATTATTAAGGCGCGCCCGGCGCGGTCTGCCGCCGACTGAAAAGAACCCTTTTTTGTGCGCGTTCGGTTGCGTGGAAATGACACAAATTAAAATGAATCCACGCCGAAGCGACGCTCCATGGGAGAGGATACGAACACGGGTACACGTGCGTAGTAAGGACCGACGAGACGTTTCGGGCGTGTGGGAGATCGTGTTTCACGTCACGACGTTTTCGATTTTTAAACATGGCGTGAAAACGTGTCTAACGAACGCGCGTTGTATGTACGCGTGATAGGTGGCAACTGTGAAAACAACCGGGTAGGTTCTCGTGGCGCGTCCGTTTCGCAATATTTTCGTGTAAATGACGGCGTCCTCTCAAATCGAAACAGCGCCGCGCACCGCGCCATTCGATTATTATTATTAGGCGCGCCAAGTAAAGCCGGCCGGACGCGCGAACGCTTAGCACTCGATTACCGTAAGCGTGGTAACCGGTCGTTTTTGTTTTTTTTTTTTTGGTGATTCGATCAGTCCTGGTTCGAATGTCCGCGGGTGGACCATACGTTTTTCGTTTGAAAATATCGTCGATTTTTATCGTGAATATTATTAATAATACATTTTTAATAGCCGCGTAAATAGGGCTGTTGAAAGAGGAGAGAACGTAAAAATAAATCGCCGACAAAGTTTTTTAAACGACGACGACGGCGACGACGACGTGTGGGCCAGAACCGAAGCTAGCGTGGCATTAACAGATAACGTGCAACCCATTAACGCACAACTGTGTCCTCTTCATGTCTGGCGATACAATCTAATTTCTACGGTACGTACGTACGTACCGCCGAACGCTCCTTAATTAGATTCACGGTGTTTCGTTTCTCTTATCTGGCGGACGTTACGGCAACGTTCGCCGTCGGAACGGCGGAAATATAATATAAACACGCGGATGTATGTATACGCGTATATCGCCCACGCGCGGTGAATTATTTCGACGGCGATAGCGCCGGAGAAAACAACAGGCTAATACGCGGCGCGCTACGGTACCGATATTATAACCGAACCGTCACGGGTACGGCCGTCGCGTGAATTTCCGTCGAGAAAACGTTCCCTTCGATCACGGGACGTTAGTTGATTTCGATATTACCGATCCACGGGATTTTCGTATTAACGCGACAGGCGGAACGCTTACTCGTACTTTCGTATTATACCGACAGTGACGTGTATACCGCCAGTGTTACTGTAGGCTCGGTGCGGTATAGCGGACGTAGTCAGGTCGGTGCGTGACAAAAGTTCTGGCGAAGTTTTAATTTCGTTACCGCGGGTACGCGAACGCGGTACATTTTCGATTGTTTGTTTCGGGACGCTAATTTTACGTCCGTAATCCTGCAAAACAAACAACGGTTAGCCACGGTTTGTTAAAAAAAAATATATATATACACACACATATAATTCGGGCAAAAGGCGAAAAACTCGGGGAAAAAAATCGTCCCGTCATATTCGTTCACGGCCGGTTTCGTTGCTCGTGTTATCGTAACGATATTCCTCGGGAGGGAGATTTCGCACCGTAGTATGTTTCGGACTTGGTTCGCATAAATAAATAGCGACAACGTAATTAACGTAAACCGAAAATATTATCGCGTATAAATAATGAATACGCGGAAACGAGTTGTCTCCATAATTCGTCGTCCGAGCCGTCGAAACGTTTCCACCGGGAACGTACGACGAAAATGAAACGCACTCGCTTCCGCGGCCATTGGAAAAAGAAACTTTCGGGCGGTTATGACGAATTGTCGGTTTTGGAATCGCGTCAAGCCAGCGATTCCGAAACATTCCGAGGGTGGTTAGAACTCCGCTACGGCGTATACGCGGCGCCCTTTTCGGGAAAATAATTTCTCACCGTCACGCAATCCTTGCCCCTCGCAACTCCCGAAGTTTCTGCGGAGTTTTAGGGGTCCTAATATGCGCTATGTAACCCGCTTTGGCGACATTCCCAGAGTGCCTTTAGCCCTTCCAAACTCAATGACAAGAATCTCTAAGCGTCAGAATACACACACACACATAATATATCCGTACACTCGTGTATGGGCACAATTAAAATATTCACGGCGCTGAAAATCCCGTTCGAATGCGACGGCGCGAACTCCAGTTGGTTCGAAAGAGAGAAATAGAGAGAGGAAAATTACCCTCGTTTTCGCAGCCAATTCCCACACACACACACACACGCGCGCGCGCACGATTATGCTAATGAATGTATGAAAATGTACGGGGTCGAACACGGTCGTGTGTCATAAATATTTTATTTCGAGAGAATTTCAATTTTAAAACTCGGTCGGTTTAAATATCATGAGCTCGTATTATTTTTTCCGCCTTACGTTTCATAAAATGAGAAACCTACGTACGGACGTCATAAATATCCGTCGTAGCCCGTGTGGCTACGTACGTACGTATGAGTGTGTGCGTCCCCGAGGCTGCGTTATATTTTTTTCTAGTTCGGATCCAAACCGAGACTCCGATCAGCAATAAACTCGTACCGTTTCTTCGATATCGTTGTCCGGAGCCCGTAGCTGTTGCGGTTACGTAATACTATCTGTCCACGCGGCCGTATATTATTATATCGCGGCGTACGTACGCTTTTTTTTTTTTGTTTTAATCGCTCGTTTATTGTTTTTTTTTTCAATATATCTTCGTACGCACGAAAAGTAGAAAAAAAATAATAACGACCGTAGCGCCGCCGACGTAGAAACGCGTGAAATAAATTATAACCGCATTGACGGTAGTACGTCGCGACGATTAAAACGAAATAAACGTACGGACATTCACGAACCACCTCGCCAATACCGTCGTTTTACGACGTGTACGCGATCGGACGTTATATGGACAAATCATTTTTTGTGTACGGATAGACGCGATATTCCGGCGTAGCGTTTTACGTTCCGTAAACTTGCTGGATAACGATCGTCGGAACACGAATAATAACCGCGGGCATTAGCGACCGTATTTTTGGATCACGAACGAACGTTCGAACTGACCACGTAGTATTTGTTGTTCGAGATCGCCGTCGGACGCGTCATTTGAAAACGCACCACGAAGATATCGGTTTTTCGTTTTATTTTTTCGCGCGTAATATCATATCACGTATATAATATATATATATATATATATATATTCTCGACCGTTCGTCCGACCACATTAGGACGCTAGCGTTCCGGCCGGAATTTTAGGTTTTTCGTGTCGATAACGCCGTACAACAACAAGTTGTTCGGTTAAGGTGTGACCAACAAGTGTTGGATTTCATACGCGGCGTCCGGAAGAACCGTTAGAGCCGAAACACGACGTTGCGCGTTGTTGATGGGGTTTTGAATGCGTAATGTGCGGTGGCGGATGGCGGTTTTTGAGGTCTCTTCTCCCTTCGATCTCCCGTCGCTCCGTGACCCGGACGACGAGACGGCGGCGCTACCCGCTGCATAATGGAAACAGTCGTAAATATGTAAAAGGATAGATTGAACTTTGGGGAACACCCGAAATTCAAATTTTCTTTTCCCTTAATGGAATATTAATACCTCTCGGAGGTTTCCCACGTTAAAAAGGTGCTGGTATCGAGTGACTAACGAAAATAAACGAGGGGAAATATATTATTATTCGCGATACGGCGAGAAAACTTCGACACCGAGTAGACCGAGCACGTCCTCCGGTTATTACGCGAAACTAAATATTTTTCTTCATAATTTCGACTTTATTCGTTCCTTTCGTTTTTGACCCTCTCCCACTGTTTCTCTCTCCCGCTCGTTCTCGGTTTTCAACGTTCGATTTAATTATAATCTGCACGGCTATTCAAACACTTAAAACGCGCCAAGTTAGTTTAGCGTTAATGTTTTCTTCTGAATCTATAACCGAAAAACTTGATCCGGAGTACACTCCCGTCGGCTCGGTTGTTTATACTGTTTCGATAAGGGGTTTTACAAGCATCCCGTCCAAAAACAACGCACTGAAAAATATCGTTAATATAATAATAAACGACATATTATATATATATATAAGAAAACAACAATATGAACTATAATAATTTTAAGAAAACGTGAATATATATATATGTACAGCTCTAACGAAATTTCAAAGTAAAAACGTCGTAATTAATTTACGTTGTACCCGTTAAAAGTCAATTATTAATCGAGTACGATTTCGTTTTAGTATTAAAAATGAAAACTATTAATAACAATTTAGAGTTTAAATAATACGATTCTTCGATGTCCACGATAGATATTTTATTACGATTTCGTCACGACACGTGTTCAAGATCGTAAAGATTAACTGTTCGTCAATTCAAAACGTTTAGGTCTGCTTTTATAGTAATTTATAAAATTACCCGTATTACGGTGATAATAATCGTTCGCTTTTCATAATAACGGGACGAGACGTTATTTTTTCTATTATATTCAAAGAGATAGGCCCCCTCTCCCCTTTAACACTTATCAAACGTACTTATTGAAATTTTCGGGGTTTCGCGGCACGAAACACGCGATGAACCCTCTTGACCCTTCGATTGTGTTATCCGATGGTTATCGCCGTTGCTCCCCGAAAAAAAAAAACCTAAAATCGATCCACTCTTGTTCGTCATTATGTACCCGGTTCATTGTGCCGGAGTGTCATAGATCTCCCCCCTTTGGTAGTTTTCACGTCGTAAATTTAAATCACGCGTCACCGGATCCACGAAATAAATGCAAAACTGGGTACAAGACACGTTTTTAGATTCGGCTGAGCGATGGTGGCGGTTTCGTTACTCGGGGCCCCCGTATCGTCGCCAGGTAGAGGTAATAAATGCAAATCCGACCGAGTTGATAGTAGTCGACTTCTCCCTTTCTGCGTATATAGCGCGTTTACTCCCCTTTTTCAATATATATATATATAATGTCCCTGGATGCGCACACTTCGATGGTTGAGTGGAAAGGGAGTTATTCAAATATCCCCGGCCTACGTATATCGTGTTCGTAATTTAAGCTCTCTGCCTCGTCGACACGACGGTGTATATGGCGAATTGGATTTGGAACGTGGTTGGCGAAACGTTATTCCGACGAATTTACCGGAAGTACGAACGTTTGCGCGGGGCCGAACTGCGTTGTACATCGTCGGATTATATGACGTCGCGATAGCGTACGATCGCGCCAAACGTTAACGAATCGGAACGCGTTAAGCGAAACGTCGCGTACCGATCGGTATTGCGCGCAGGATATTCGGCGCATTCCGGTCGGCCTTTTAATATTAGGCGTATATATGTACAAAACGAATCTCTCCGCGGTGACAATAGAAACGCCCGATAGTTCCGACGTTTTAAGGTTACTGTCCGACGTATATCGATACAAATAATATTGTTTTTATCCGCCGTAATCGTATTGTATATATATATATATACACACGCACGAAGTCGTCGCCAACAACAGCAAATACACGTTCGGAAAAACTTTTTTACATCTGTAAACACCATTTGGTATTAGTGTATTAAATGACGTGCCACCGCTCGCCGTAAGCCGTGTATACGATTAAACTCTAAAATAGAACGTTTGACACGCACTATTTAAAAATGTTGCCCGTTCTGACAGTTCCAAGTACATCTTGTCCCTCATCAAGCGATTCATCTCCATATTTTTTTCTCTTACTGTTCAGGTTGTTTATTCGATAATCGTTCCGTTTAAATTATTTATACGTCGTTCGATTTAAGCGTTTCGAATACTAAAACAAATCTATACCCGTTCGCTTACGTAATTTAACGTAAGATTCGATCTAACCACCGTTATTACGTATGGTGAATAATCGAACGGATCTATAATTTACGTGCGTGTCCGTTTTAAAAGCGCGTCTCGTCTGTGTACAACACGTTAGAGAAGCGCGTTTGGTGTAACGAATATTCATTTGTCGTTCGTTTCGCTTTTGTTAACAGGTGAGCATCCGCGGAGGACGATTAACTACCTCTAAACGTACCAACGACCGATTTACGTGGTAATTTTGTGTCGACGAAAGTCCCCAAATGTGAACCGCTAACGATCCGTTTACACGACATTAATCAACAAGTACGCGATCGCCGGAGGATTTACCCGTAGAATACGACGTTTTGTTTCCGATTCAGAGCGCGCGTCTCACGCGATACCGAGACGGGCCCCGGTGGTGCCCCGCGTAATCGTTAAGTATGATTTGTGGGTGATTAGTTTCCGTTGCGTGGACAACGAGCGCTCGTACGTTATACAGCTCGTAAAGGAACTCAATATCGAACGTCGTTTGTGTGCGTTCGTTATCCGTGATTCAAGCGTGCGGCGCGGCGAAGACAATAGGCGTACGCGCGTGTAATAATGATAATGTTATTATTGTAATAGACGGCCCGGAATGCCACACGGATAACGGCGAGACCAACGACGACGACGAGTCCTGTTGTACATACATACAACGACGACGAGCCACGACGGGAGTGGTGGGGGAAGGAGTAGGTACGGTGTCGAGACGGTCTAGTTTATTGTAATCGGAATCGAAATTAATTAACGTCTTCCGTGCCCGTTTTAGACGCGTTCAATTGATGATCGCGCTACGTTCGCCGATTACCGTGCGCGTCCCATTACAATAACGTTATTGCGTCAAACACGCGTATTTTATCGGTAATTACGCGGCGAATCGCGTGGACCGCCGCCGTCCCGGCGTGACGACGATTATTATTAATTAATACAAGTTACCTAACCTAAACTCGACGAAACGGACTGGTTCGTCGGGATAACACGCTTTTTTGAAGACGCGACGAACGAATAAAAAGCGAAACGTATAAAAACTCCTGAAAATCAACGATACGTTGCGGGGGGGGGATTTCGTTCTTTTTAGGAACGACTGCGTGTGGGGCCGAAGTCGATTATTATGGCCCGGAATTTTTATCGAACATAGCGCGCGACTCTTTGCCGAAATGTCATTCGTACTTTGTCGGCGGGCTAGTTCGTTTGAGTCGTTCAATTCGCTTCGTCTCCCGTCACCGAGATGATTATCTGAAACAAAAAAATATTTTTTTTCAACGACCTCCTTCTGTATGCTTAATTTAGCGTTCGTCAATTAATATCGTATCAGTCCTAGATGACTCGATAGCCAAACTTTTAAGCTATTGCGGTTATTTATAAATTCCGGCGATGGTTATCGCGTATAGACGTTGGCCTGTAAAATTAAATCGGGAGCATTCTTCGCCGATGCCGATGAAGCCGATAGGATGCGTCCATTAAATACAAAAAAAAAAAAAAGGCATAATAAATCCCGAAGGTCTT
>JAIPRN010002810.1:0-26585 GCA_025469175.1 Geopemphigus sp. TES_GeoC_2020 | reverse complement strand
TATATATATATATATATATAAAGTGAAATATTTATTGAGAATAGCGAAAAAATCCCGTTTATCATCAACCGTTTTCATAAATAAATCCATTCAATAATAATTCTTCTAAGTGCTTAAAGTGTGGTTTATATTTTTATGTAACATTTTGTTTGTTTTAATAAAAATGGTCGGTTATTTTTTCGCGGTTCGAACATTTTCGAAGTCAATGTATAACTATTTGTATTGGATGCACGTAAATCGTACATATTTCAAAACGGAAAATTATATTTTAAAATATTTGCGGTGTACACAATTTTGGGACAAAAATAATTAAAAGACAATTTAGAATAAGTTACGTGACATAATAGAACGCAAAATACAAAAAACATGAATATCGCGCGATATTATTATTATTTTTATTAGGTAGGTTTTAGGTACAAGTAATTGTCAGACTTAGCGGTAATTTTCTCCGTCGCCTAAAAGCGCTTTTCGACTAAAAACGTCAACCAATCACGTCACGCTATTCTTCCACGTACGGATGTACGGAAATTTGTCTGTCGGGCAAACGAACCGATCGAATTCTTTTGTCCAGCTGGTCGACTTTTGGCCGACCGGTTCCATCATATTGTTCCACAACGCGTTTGCAGCTGAAACACAAATAAACGAAAACGTACATCAGCGCAACATTATTGTTTCTTCGGTACATCAGATCACTGGATAATCGCAAAAAGCAAAAAAAAAGGAACGACCGTTATTATTATAACGACACTGAGATCGTCACCGTCGTAAAACGACATGTGACTGTCAGTGCGCGCGTATGAACTTATTGGACGGACAGTGTCGGATTCAATGAAATATCATCGATATTCGCCGATTCGACGTAATAAGTATCGTTTTAATTCGCTTAAATTCGCTTAAACTTGATCCGGTTTACAATGAAACCAAATTTACGAGATATTTATCATAATTTAACGTTATTATTCGATACGTTTTGCGTGCACAAACCTCTGGCGTAGCCCTTTTGGCTAAAATGAAAACAGTCCGAAGCCAAATACGTCGTGTCGGTGGTGTTAAACCGATTCACCGGAAACTTTATATGTTCGGTAAACGTTTGGAGGACAACCGTAAAGTCGTCTTTGTTCTTTAGGTGTTCGTCCTCCACCTGTAATTACGATTATTAAAAACATCGTTATTATTTCGCGCGTCAAAGGAACAACACGTAAATTGTGTTCGTTAAAATTATTAAAATAAGTGTACAACAGCGAGTAAATAAAAAACTATAGTGAAATTTACGTCGAGTTGCTTGTTAAATATATATTGTTCAATAATTAGGTATAAATAAAATTATTACGGTTTTTAAAATAAATTTTTTTAACGATAATTAAAACGTACCGTATATGGGCTATTTATACGGATGTTCGCATTGTGTTTTGTCCTGTGTGTAAATAATTTTTTTTTTGTACGCTTACGATTAAAAATAATGACTACAACGTGTAAATTTCTAATTATATTTCATTTTATGACACCGCACTGTATTATCTATATTGGCTGGGCGATCTTTCAACGTAATTTAGAGTTGCTATTATACAATATAAATTTAAATGTTTTCAAAAATGTTCCGAACAAAATATATTAATTCGGACAAAAAACAAAATAGCAAACCGCGCGTGCTGTGATTATAACGAGTGACTTGGATAAAGATTTTAAAGGGTTTTTTGTTGAACTTAATACAAATTCGTTTAATATAAATACAGATTAATATTAACACATTCCTTTCGGTTTTTTCTTAAAGATTTTAAAAATATCCTAATTTTTAGAGTAGTAATGTTTCATTATTATGCTGTCTATAAAACAATATATCAAACATTTTTGACTTGTGCTTAATTCGAAACGTAAATAAAATTGAAAATTTTTTAAATTTGATTTATCAAATAAATTAAAATTAATATAACGCGAATTAATCGAATAAAATTAATTTATAAAAAATTCCACCTTATACAATATTTGTATAAAATTGGTTTCTGGAATTTTATGAACGCCTTGCCAATGTTAAAATTTTATAAGTAACTATATGTTGAATAATTTTGTAGAAACAAGTTTTAATGTAAACTTTCAAAAAAAAATTTTTGTTTAATATTTTGAAGCAAATCGGTATGGAAAAATTAGAAAAAGTTACATTCCCAAATATTTTGTATTTTCAACTTATATTAGTTATTTAAATATACAAAAAAAAAATATTAACATAATCGTGTATGTATTATTCTTCGATCGGGATATAAGTTATACTTATATTTAAAATATTCGTTATGTAACTTGAGCAAATGAATTTTCGGATTTTTCTAAATAATACATTTTCTAATCGATATAATTCCAAATCGAATAACAACTTATTAGAAATTATTAGAAAAGAGAAAGAAAAAATAGAACGTTTTATTGGGAGGTCACCAATCGAGTGTTTATTGATCATAAGTAATAATTAAATTTTTTTTGGACGTTTGAGATGCGAGCTTCATTTTTTATACTTTTTATTAATTCAAGTTTTTTAATATTCCATTCGTGTTAAATGTGTGGCGAAATCACGTTTATAAAAAAGAAAACAATATCGATATCAGAGCTACAAAAATATTGACAACGGATTTATGTAATTATGTAACGTTGAGTTGTTACGTAGTTGTACATAGGTGTTTGAAATAACATATTTTAAGTATTTAATGTGACGTTCTTCAACATATTATCGTATAATATTAATAATGTCTTACGATTTCCTTTTCGACTTCCTGGAACTTTTTCATTACTTCAATATAATCTAGCAATCGATGTTTGTACTGTGTGGCATACAAACACGGACATTCAACGATATGAGTAAAGAAACAAATTGGAGGCAGATTATTGAAATTTAATAGAACTTCTAAATCTGAAATATGAAACAATATTTTTTAAGTTCGAAGTATTTATTATAGGAAATACGAATTATCGTAGTACGTGATAATGATGTGGTATTGAATCGTTAAATACATACTTAATAGTATAATGGAAATTATATAAGATACTTTCCGTTATTTAAAACGAAATTTACTTTAAATTTACGCAATTTTAATTGAATTAGTAACAACGATTTTCGTATCGTTACAATTTCGATAAACGTTGGCTATTATAAGTAAGTTGTTATTTAAATATTATTTGTGGGTCATCTCGATAATTTTGTATATAATCTTAATGATCCCTGAATGTGGGTCGTTGTGATTCTGTTAGAAGCATTTTGTTTATAAATGTTTGATGAATAGTTAATACGAAACACAAAGCAAATTGTGATGTACCGTATACAACGGGGAGGGGGAGATGCAACCCCAATATTTTTATGTTTTTTATTTTAAAGGGCTACTTATTTAATAATTTAGCGTATAATGCAAAAGCAAACGTCTACCGTTAGAGCGCATGACTAGTACAAACAAAATAATGACGCTATATTCCCACGTACGTTCTTCCATTTAATAATGTATATATTCGAAACGTAATATTATCATCGCTGTTTACCATTATATATTATAACCGGTGTATATTCCTGGAGTATTAATAAATATAAAATTTAACGAATCTACTTAATAAGTGACAAACTATTAGGATATTAGATATTTCCAGTAATTATTTGAAAAATGTAATCTAGATAATACAAGGTTGACATATAGGCGATTGAATTCCAAACCGTATGAATAGTTTTCCAGTATCAACGAAAAAATTAAAAATATATTTAGATCGTGAATTATGATACATCATATTGACGATAAACTCGCAAAATGAATAGTTAAATTAGTTTGTTATCACAGTGTTATATACTCATACTCGGAACTATTTTATTTATTTCAAAATTACGTATATATTAAAGAACAAAATACGAGTACCGTATTTTGTGTAGCTATTATGAATACAACAAAACTATTTGAAAATCGTTCGAAATGACATAATTATGTTATAAATTGTGGGTAACGTGATTTTGTTTTATCGATGATAATGATTAGAAACGAAAAAAGAAGATGCTATTATGGTAGAAAATAAATCATCTACTCGGGTCCGAGGAACTTTTAAGAATTTTAATGACTTACAAATTATTCCTTTTGTTCTAAAATAAAGAAATTCACGGTAAACCAATTTTTGGCTGATTACATTTGAATCAGCTAATAAAAATTATACGATTGCAAGTTTCATAATTTTGTTCCACTTACTTGGACTTATAATTAAGTTCACCAAAGTCCGTGGAAGATTTTCTTTAATATACAACAACGCCCTCATAATTTCTACTTTATGTTTATCGGCGTACTTCGTATAATCTTCATAACATAGTTCTAGACAAAACGTATTCGAACCCATCATTATTGTTATCAACTATCGAGTATTAAAAAAAAATCCCTTTTAATTATCGTTCGTAACATCTAACAATAATTTATTTATTCAACCGCAGAATCGTAATTTCGTTTTACCTTCCAGTCGTTGTTCGTATCGATTCTTTTATCCATTTTAATCCTTTTCACTAATTCCTTCGTCATAAATGGCACGTCTCTACTGAGCGCACCAACTTCGGCGACGTTGAATTGGGAAAATTTATCCTCGGCCTGTGAATCGCCGTACGCGTAGCCGATTAATCTCGGATTAAACACTTTTATAATGTTCGGTAGAGTTAAAAATTCTTTCCAAGTACCTTGTCCACCTACACGTTATTAATTTTATCTTATGTTTAATAATAATAATAACACTTGTAGATGCAACGAGTTAATAACAATTATTGTCGATAATATTATATTATCTCCGAAATAAATAACGAGTTAATTCCAATACGCCAAACCTGCAGAAAAAGACGTTCCACGATGATCGACAACTAATTGTGGCAAGATGTACGAGTAGCTTCCGGTTCCGACCGTTAACGAATCACCAACACTACCGATTATGTCTACGTCACCTGGCCTCAGTTGGTGTACACTCGTAGGTCTTGTCATGGACCGAGTGCCATTAGTGTCGCAATAGAATTTCGTGGATTTCAGTACGCGCTTCTGGGTTTTCTAAAAAAAAAGCCAAAGTGGTTAGTAAATTTCGATATTTCGAACGGAATTTCGCGTTTTAATCGAACCTGTAACATCCGTGATTTGTCTATGTGATACTGTGAGCTAAACATTTTTTGCAAAAGTGCTCTTGTGGGATATAACAAACTGTCTTGTAACTGAATTACGAATTTCGGTGTGTCCGTTAAGTTTTCGTTCGATAGTTGATACGTCCATTTCGGTACAACAAAATTCGTCGGATAAGTCGATGTTACAGTAAGACACCGCAAAAATATTGATATTATACCTAAACGTAACAACGACTCGACAAATAAATTTGTTCACATAAAACGTGGTTATTATTTTTGTAATGTTTCATTAAAAAAAATTATTTCCATTTGCCGTAATTAGTTTTCAAATGGCATGTGCAATTTTTCTAAGCGGTTGTTATTTTTGATATTTTATAACTATATTCAAAAATTGTAGTTTCCGATGCCGGATATATAATAAGTAATATTTTTATAAACAAATTTACGAACAAATTCGTAATAATTGACTAGCATTAGGTATCGTATTCGGTACAAGTCAATGATTTAAGTCAAATATAATTTTCGATTTCAATTTAACACTCTATTTTACCTTTTGATTTTTCAATTTAGTAAGTAAGTTTAGTTTTTTTTTTAGTATAATACTTTATTTTGTTTTGTTTTTTATGATTTTGATATGAGGTTTGATATTTATTATTTTAAAACATTATTTAAATAACGAATTTTAAACAATTAATAAATGAAACTCAATAGTAGGTTGTTATAATGTTATAAATAAGTTATAATAAAACCGATTTCAGGTATTATTTTGTAGATATAAAACTAATATCGAATAATATTTTTTTAATTATCGATTAAGATTACGATATCTATGGGCAATACAATTTTACATATTTTTAAACGGATTGTATGTATATTTGGAAAGTGGTTTTTGTTTTAAACGATTTATAATTAATCTTCTAAAGATATGTATATTTTGGAAGAATAATTTTTGTGTTTATAAAGCTTTGAATTTGAAATTTTGAATTGGACGAAGTGAATTAATATTTAGGTTAACGTATGTATACTATTTAATAAATGATTTTATATTTGCTTAATCAAAAATAAAATTTTGAGTCCCAAGACTTGATGTTTCAATTTAGAAAGAGTTTTCAAAATATTCTATATATTTAATTTTAAATTCGTTTATGAATAAAATATTCTAATATAACTTATAATTATCCTGATATTTATTTGATAATGAATTTTTATTAGGAATTATTATTTAAAATAACTATTTATTAAAAAAAAAATATTATTAAGACACTAGATTAAACGAATTTTTCAATCAATAAGTTAACCACGAAAATATATTATGAGGAAATTATGTGTTACAGAAAAATGGAAAATAAAAGCGACGCTATTATTGTTTTTTATTTTTCTTCGTCAAAATATAGATATTAAAATAAAACGAGGAATAATTAAATTAATTTAAAATTTATAAATTCAATTTATCTGCTAAGAAATTCTTTCGAAACACAATTAATATAGATAAACGAATGTAAGTATATTTTTTGTTTAGTACATTTATTTCGAATATATTAAATACGACGTTTATGAAAAAATAAATAAAAGAAAAACTAAGAGACATGGAAAAAATTAATTTGGATACCGGAAGTGATGAGGAGATACCAAGATTTGATAAACGAATGTAAATTTTAGCAAAAGTAAAAACAGAATTGGATGATATATATGCATATTATGAAAAAAATAAGTTTAGATAAAAACATGGCGAAGGTCGCAGATTTCTTATAATGATTTAGATGTGATCTAAGGATTCGTTATAAATATTTAAAGCGTGACTAGAAATATAAAATAACATGTCATATATATTTTTTATAACGACAAATTATGAATCTAATAATAAATATTTATGAAGCCAATGTTACATTGAATAGTTAGATGCTGGGAGAGTTAAAAGCAAGACCCACAGGCGTTTCGCTTATATTGGTGTTTTTCGAATATGTTTGCTGTGTAGTAGTATTTGAAATATAAACGGAAAAATTATTTTTAGAATTTATGTTAAATATTAATGTAATAAAACAAACGTGTCAGTAGCGACTAAGAAAATCACACATCAACATAGTTTTTAGAGAAAACAGTGTAAACTAAATAAGATAATTCATATATGTGAGGATCTTATGAGTAGCGTTGGAAGGTCATATAAAGTAATAAAAAGTAGCAGTATAGAGCAAGCAAAAACATTTTCTTATCAAAGAAAAAATTATCGACATCCATAAACGTTGGTAAAAGAGTCGTTTTATTAAAACATATTTACGAAGTGTAACGTTTTACGAATGCGAAACGCGGATACTAAATAAAAAACAAAAATAAAGTATACGCTAGAGGTCTTAATAATATGGCTTTAGAAAAAAATGGTAATAATAAGTCGGATGGAAAGGGAAAAAACAGAGATATTAAAGTAGAAGAAAAAAGAACTTTGTTAAACAGTGAGAGATTAAGACGTTGTGATATGGAAAACTACATTTTGGGATACGAACTCTGTGGCATCGTATTAGAAAATACGATAGAAGGGAAACGAGAGAGATGAAGTTTAAAACCAAGTTATTTGCGTAAAATAATAAGATATTCGTCAGAGTCGATTCGTATAAACCATTCAAGAATAAAATTAATTCAAGAAAATTCCGAGAAATCATTTGTCGTTTATCGGTTTGTTGACTGAAAACTAAAATTTAGTAGCGATATAGTTTTTAATTACGAATAAAACATTTAAAAAATACAATTGTCCATAAACTCTTTGTCGTGTATGAGGTATTCGAAGGTTAGTGTTTTTAAAAATCGAGAAGGTGATAATTTCGGATTTTAACCAAGTCAAAGTGTTGTTTGTCCCTCTCCCTGACCTTCGTTTGGGGATATATTGTGAAAGCAGGACTGAGTTTAAAATAATTAAAACATTGACGTCAAAATGTGTACGGGAATTTGAGAACAATAAAAATAGCATAATATTCGGTAGTGAAAGAGGATGAGAACTATTGAAATTGATAGAATTCATCGTTCGAAACGCTTCAATGGAATTCAAATTAAATGTCATCGAACAAAAGGTTAATCAAAACATTATCAAGTTAAAGGACATTTAATGAAAGAGCTAAAAAGAGAGTATCATAAATCGGTAGATGAAGATTAGAACAGTAGACGAGTGAAGTTTATTATAAATCAACAAACGGAAGTTTACAATAGAAAGTGCTTTAGGTATATATACCTTATTATGGGGGTTTATGGACGCAAAAGTTTAGCTATGATACAAATTAAATACATTGAACTCTTCGGCGTACATTTATTTCTCCGCTACGCAACGTATTAAATATTTTATAAGAAGTAATATTTAATATATTTTCTAACTGGTAAAGTCACTATAGATAAGTCATGTTACTCAAAGGTAATCGGATATAGTTTTGATTATTTATGTTATCGTTGGCTGTTTTTTGTTACATATATAAATATAATCATAATATTCTAAAGGACGGTATATAAAAACAATATTTTTAGATTTATTTAGATACACGCCTATACTAATATATTTTCGTTTAAAATATCGTTGAATAAATATAGGCTATTTAAAATTCTGAAAAATGTAAGTTTTTAAGTAGGTAGTAAATTTTGTTTTTAGTAGTGACTATTGACGAAGACATCTATATGAATTACTCAAATAGAATGTTCTTTTAAAACTTATTTATGTATATGCGCGCTAGCGCAATTGAGCGTGATGATTTTATTTTAATAATTAACCTTAGAATATAAGATTGTACGTGTAATATTTGTGATATTTCATTAAAAGAAGTTACGAAAATATTATTTGTAGATTATATTTATGAGTTTTTAAGTTCTGGAAACTTCCTGTAACTAACTAACAAATTGTATTCAATAGTATTCCATCCATATTTTGTTCATAATTGCATATATGTACAAGGTACTAAAATAAAAAATAAAAATTTAAGGCGATCGCGACAAGGTGAACAAGGAAGACTTAGCAAAGTCACTAAGTATATTAAACAGGACGTCCTTAATTGGTAAAATAATATATTTATTACTATCGTGTAAGTCTTATTTTAGATTGAAATTGTACATTTTACTAAATAATAAAGAAAAAAGTTTGAGAAAAATAGTATCTTAATAATTTCAACTATAAATATATTTATGGGGTGAATCGTAAAATTATTTTAATATGTTAACGTATAAACATTTAATAGAGATGATGAACATGGTGAGGAATTTAGGGAAGACACAAATATAAAAATTGAAAAATATAAAGCGTGCCACGTAATTTATCGAGGCTTACAATCGGTATTAATTAAATTTTATTTCGTTGCCCAATATAGCGTAAAATTAAAATGTATAAGTAACGTGTTGGTAAACATTAAAAATCGGTAATACGTGCTTAATATTTTGTATGAAAAGTGATTAGAAACAAATTTGTCGAAATTGTATAAAGTAAAGATTTGTCGATTTGTATCGAAATAAATAAACACTAATTCCGTGAAGCGATAAAATTTTAAAAGCAAGTGCCAACAAACTTCGAATCAATGTCGAATATAAAATTGTGTACAAAGGATATTTTCAGTAAAATCAATTCGTTAGACGCACGTATTATAAAAAAAAAACTTTTAAACTATAAACTTGAACATTTTTCATTCTGATAATATTATGATTGAATATTATTTAATTTTGAACGAAAAAGAAGTTTAAAAAGAAGTTTTACGTAGAGCAATCTGAACTTTCGTTTAACGAGATTTTATAATATATAGGAGTTTTTTCTTTTCCTTTATTTAATGTCGCCTAAAATAATATTTAATCGAATTTCGTTGTTATGTTTAAGTAACGCGCACATCAAACGTCTTAGAAATATGTATAGGCCGAAGAAATGACTTATGAGAAAATTACGCTTCGCGTAACATTTTTGGTTCTCGGCTCGCGAAATGAATTTATGGTAATTAAACGACGGAAATAAAAATAAAAACGGAATACGAATATATCGTATTTATTTTTTTATCGGTAATTTTTCAGCAAAACTTACCTTGTTCAATGAATCGTCTCATTTTGTTTCACTCTCGCACCGTCACTGCGACAGTAGCAACGACTATAGTAGCGACCGCGCCGATCGCCAAAACAATATTAAACAATATTATCATATCATGTTCGGAAATCGGCCACTTCTGACCGGGTGCCACGCGTAATTCCTTCTAACGGTCCGACAGCGGTGGCAAGTTCATGGATATTGAGCTCAAGTTGTATTTTCAATAGCCGTCTTCATTACGAGTATACGAACATGTTTGCTAACGTGTGATTAAGCACGTAAAAAACGTATTTAAAACGCTTTTTATACGTTATAGTAGTTGGTTACGTAGACATCGCGTAAGAATTAGTATATATATATATAATTTATTTATTTATTTATATTCACGAAAATCTGAAACGTATTTTAATTTGAATACGAGTACGAGTATTTTTTGAAGTTTTATGTTTAAATAAATTTACATATTTTTTGTATCTTACACTCATCATATCCCGAATTAAATTTTAATTCATATTCTATAAATACTTATTTGTTATTATATTCCGTTATTATGATGTATAGCCTAAGTGTAAACTGTATTATTCACATTAAATTTCTATAAAAAAGCAAAAAAAAAACCGTCAATAATAATCGTTATTCTTTCGTTAATAATTAAGCGAATTATATTCGATATAAATAATTGAACACCGAGTTTATGTACGTCATTATAAAATGTATTCATTAATCCCTGTAACGGTCGATTATTATAATTATTATTATTAGAAATTATCGACTTTGTTCCGATTTTAATGAAACTACCCGTTTGTTATTATTATTCAAACGAAACCGGTGATTAAATTAGACGTAAGGTAATTTACAAAATGACTATTTATGAGAACAACATTTTTTTCGGAATATTACGAAAACGTCTAAAACGTACAATACGGGTAACTTTTTCAATAGCACGTGTATCGAAAACTTTATAAGGTTGACGTATAAGTCTTCACACGTTTCCATATGTGTAATACAGAGGGTTATCTGGAAGACAACTTATATGGATTATAAACGTCGACGATTTACAGTACAGCTCGCTGTTGTTCTGACGCTGGTGGACTAGGTTGGAGGTAACGTCTATAAGGTCGAGGACGGATGGTAAGAAAAACCTTGTCTAATCGCGATAAACTTCACGTCACTATCCGTGATATATATATGTACGCATATACGCACTTATTTCAATCGTGTAGTAGTCTTTATCGCGTTATTTCTTTTCGTTTTTTTTTACCATTTTATTTCCGTCGGTCGGCGACCATATGATCTTTTACCCGGCACGATTTTCATCTCATTGTCTAGTTATCTACGCGAAACGACGCGCGACGACGGAATTAATTTTAACGCAAGTACACACTACGTACATTTATTACCGTTTTATTATGTAACTTGATAAGCAAACATATAAACACGCACACGCACGTACACTTCATTTGCATACGCGCAGCGCGTATAATACAATTCGATTCGTACGACACTCAAACGGGTTGATGACACTGTCTAATGACCCTGTTAATTATCGTAAAACGTGTTTAAAACTGTCCGAATTGTTTCTGTTCATTGCGTCGTTACACTTATATACCGACGCACGGTCATTTATCGAATGGGCACTAAAAAATGTTGTCAGCGATATAAGATTCGACGCGCGAATACAACAATACGGCGATTTATTATTTTAACGTCCGGGATGATGTCTCCGACGTAGACGTTCTACGGCTAAACTGAACGACGTCTGTCATTGAAATCCACGTGGTCGCTAAAACGAAATTTTCCTAGAATTAAACGATCGTTCGTGTCCCAACTAAAGAGTCAATTAGAATTGCCCAATTCGTACAAGTCCTAAACTTCGGTCGCTACTTACTTAAAAGAACTCGTCGGCCAAATTACTTTAAGTTATTACTTAAATTACTTTAAGTTAATTACCAATTAACGTATATGAGATAACGTTTTTACCGGACGGTATTTTTATAAAACGAAACATTTTACGACGAGTTACGTATTAAAAAAACTTGGACACCAACGAAACGTGCCCTTAATAGGTTACTTTCGTCAAGTCTAAACATGTTTTTAGAAAACTCGGATACACGTACTTAGACGTTAGACAATTGTCTCACATAACTTACGTCCTCACTGGCTAATACGTATATAATAGTTAATATCGATCTTCGGTACAGCAGACCATACATAAAACAATTTAGATAAGTTTTCGAATTGTGGAATTGGTCGAAATTAAATTTCGGCTTTACGGAGGTTTTCTACTAAAATGTATAAACGTTTGACTGTTAGTATTTGTAAGTATTATTTTCACGTTTCAACAATAATTTAACAACTAACAATCGCGTTTGAAGATAAATTACGAACGTGGCGTCCTATTACTTTGGCGTTTGGGAGACATTTTAAAACAGCTATAAATATCAATTTTTTTAGTACAAAATATATTATAGTTTTCGAATATAGTTTAAAATACAGAAAACGTTATATTGTAATTAAAAATTTTTAAAATATAAGTTAGAGAGTAAAGCATGAATGATATTCAAGGAACGCCATATTTTCGTATACAGATATTTTTTTTACGTTGTTTGCTATTTAGTATCTAAAAACGCGCGTTTGGTTTTTAATTTTTATCGTCTAACGTAACTATATTGCAAGTCACGTTTTTGTAAAAGCATGTTAAACCGACACAAGCATTGAACCGACATAGAATTTCTTAAATCTTCGAAATATTTTTAATATATTTCAATACATTTATATAAAAAGAAAAAACCTGTCCGTTTTCAAGTCGGTTATTTATAGACTGTGTTTTTTTATGCGTATTATCGCGATAAATAGTAGAAATTGTATTCGGGAATTTCAGAAACGCACTATTTTGTGATTATTCGGTTTAATACGAAAACGAATATTACGAATAACAATTATAAGTGTGGAAACGTATTGCCGCCATTATATAGAAATAATTTGATAACAAAGTAAAAGTTAAGTGACGAACCGAAAGAATCGTTCTTTAATTATTGGTCGAAGCGGATTGCGAGGTAGAGTTATGGTATTTAAAGATGAAACCAATCGCCGTTATTTCTACCGTTCGTAATTATTACGAGCCTGGTTAGATATATCAGCATATATTAAACGTTTATAAAAGTTAACGATTGATAATACGCGTGGAATAGTAAGTTTATATTATTGCGTAATGCTATAATAATAACTCTTTCGGGTTCTAATAACATTCCATCTGTCGAACCGAGAAACCGTTCAAATCCTGAGGACCAATCGATCGTGGCCTAACCGGTTATAACATGAAATTATTTTCGTGACGTTATTTTCGGACTAAAATACACGTAAGTATTATTCACCGACTTTAGCGAGGGCAAGTTACATTGCACGTTCGACATAAATAAATAAAACGATAATTATCGTGGTATTAGTTTTGGTGGTGTTTAAGTAATAGGAATGTCTCGCCGACGTTATAATTATAAAATGTTCCTCGATGTCCGAACGTATTTAAAATACGACCCGCGAAGTGTTATGAACACGACGAATTGTTCAAATTTTATCCGAATGATTCTGTTTGGTATGTCAATAGACAAATAATACGTTTCTTATAGGGGTATAATTTGAATACGGCCGGTACCGGAAAACCGATTTTTCGTTTTTGTTTATCGGAGAATCGCAACAACGACGAGAGAAATCCTCGCGTTTTACCGAGTAATCACTTTTCGAGAGCGTTCGTCGTTTATTTCTAACGCAATTATCGCTACGTTACGTACTATTGTTTTTGTTTCCTGCGGACCTCTGAGAGTTTAGCCGCGTTTGAAATTGTTGGAATTTCCTATTTATCTGTTGACGTCAAACGTGCATAAAACGGAGTTGTACTTTTTTATATACGAACGTAATGCGCTTAATGCTATATTTTATTGGGTAACTTGATAAACAAATATTAACGAAAATTTACTTTGGCGTAAATATACACGCGAATATAATATTCGGGCGTTTAAATTTTAATAAAACTTTTAGTTTTATTTCCAATAGTTAAACGACGTCGTCAAAAAGTTATTTTAATGTGTTTGGAAAGTGTTAGAAACGGTTTTTATCGCTTTTTTTAACGAAAGTATATAATAATAATCGAACGATCAATTACCAAAATGGTCCTTATTGTCCTTATTATATTACAGTCGATATTACAAAATTATGTTTCATTAAACAATAACTTTTACCGAACTACGCGTTTCTTAGATATTCGATTATTTGATTACGGTCCCATAAAAGTACGTGCTCACTACGCATATCTTTTAAATTATAAAGACCATTATAATTTCGTTTTTTACGAATTCAAATACGACATAGGAACGTAAAAATAATACGAACTCGTACCACAAATTACTGTTAATAATCGTCAACATCGATATGAAATCAATAATCGTGTCGCTTGTAGGTTAGTTATTTGTAAAAACCGCGGGGAAATTGTATGTACAAGTACTGACAGTACGTTATCACGAGTGCATGTTATATATTTATTTTTCTTTTTTATTAATTTGTATATATTTCGTTTACCTGTTTTTCTGTGTTTTGTTTCGAAACTAATTTATTCATTATTCATTTAACAGAGGGTATATCTATATAATGATATTATTAGGAATAACGTTTGATTTTTTTATTGGTTACGGGATCTGTTATCCGACAAGTATTTTTGTTTACGCTATATAGTACAACGTGAGGTCTATTACTGCCTCCGTATACTATTCTTGTGTTATTGTTGTCGTTGTGTAAACATAAATGCCGAATTTGCTAGTGAGGCTAATTTTTCGTTTGACCACCAATATTTCGGTAGATCGGTAGGCTAATTAATTCAAGAATTTCCATCGTTGAAGTTATTTTACGGTTTTTGTTGTCATTCACACACTGTACACATCTCGCAGTTTCCATCGCTACGAACGTTTCAACTCGGTTTATATTTGGCAGATATGGTTTTGTCGCATTAATATTGTCTTTTAAAGTTAGATTTTTCGTGTTTATAGTATTTATGTTTTTATTAAAACAACGTTTATGTATATTTAATGTTACTTTATGAAATATAATGCGTTAAAATTATTTTGTATTTTATTTATGGCCCATGGATTTTTTGCTGTAATAAAAGAATTTAGTTTTTTTTGATTATTAGTAAATATGTCGCAGTTAATTGCTGAATGTCCGGTTTTATTACGTATTTGGCAAGTTATGCTTTTGTTTTTTACAAAACAGTTTTCCTTTGTACGATTATTTTTCAAACATTAATTACGGGAGTGTCTTAATTTGTGTTACGTCCTCTGTTAATGTGATTCTGTTTTTGCGGGTGGTAAGTATTTCGCTGACCCGAGGTATTCTATTGTCATTCGTATTAGCTGGAAAAACTAATTATTCATACGGATAAGATCGAAAGATAGTAATTTTTGTAATTTTTTTACAGAAATTTGTTTTATGGTTTCACATAGCGATGTGTGGAAATACTTCACAGCGATTCAGTAGGTTAAGGTTACAGAAAATATTGGTATTGAACGTACGTAAAATGATAACATTGTTAACTGAAATTCTTAAAACGTGTACAGGCGAATTATTAAAATAGAAGAATAAAGAAAAAAGTGCACACTCATTATTATTCAAAATGATTCTACCTCGTAATTACTAATTTCGTTAAACCGTCAATATGATATTTCAAGGTTTTAAAATAAACACTGTTATCGATAATTATTTCGACTAATTAACTATTAACAAAATAAAGTGCTGTACTTTACAATAAAGATAAACGAAAACAATTTTTGTCTTTCCTTATGAATAATAACGTATCAAATTTGTACTCAAAATAATTTGATTAATGGACATTCAAATATTCGATAATGTAATTACTATTGCGAATCAGAACAATAATGTAATTTATTTTTGTTATAAGAGTATTGGAACTGAGTTTACTGTTTGTATTGCAGGAGGGAAATTATTTAATCCAAATAATAAGATCAAGAAACGATTTCGTCTTTTATCAAGTTTCTTATAACGATGCATATATTTAGTTTAGAACCAGTATTGTATTATCAAAGTTATAAGTAAATACCTTAAGTTTTACTAATCTAGAGAAGTTTACCAATGACAAGCATTCTAAGTATTCGGTTAAATTGGATCAACGATAATACATTTTATATAAATATATTGTATAATCGTATTTTAAAAATATATTGTAAATACCATGTGATCTAATACGCCAGTATGTAATAATTGTACACGATCGTTTTTATCGAAATTACTAAATAATTAAAATAATTCGGGATTATCGATTAAGTAGATGTTACCTTCGTCTAATCGTTACTAATTTAATGAACAGTGAGAATTAGGGAAACGTGACTATGAGATAAGTTTGAATCGAAATATTACGTTTTTGAATTAATGATTCGTAATAGCCGCTATTGAACGCATTTTTACAATTTCGATTGTATGAAGTCAAATATTTTAATATACGAACTCTGATATATTTCAAAGAAAATATCATGGATATCGAAACGAGACATTGAATTTGAAAAAAATTAAAAATTTTGAGCTACGTTAAAATGTTTTTACGCAGTTAAAAATATACTACGTGTGTATTTCGTTTGGTTTTTGGCTTTCTGAAATTCGTATTATCGATAATCATTTATTTAATAAATATGAATTGGTAACAGATCGTTTGCTGACGTAGTCGGACTATCGCGGCAGCCTGTTGCGATCAGGAATTCTGTGATTCAAATATTTTGTTATCACGTATCACTGCCATAGTGAAATGTGTATGGATTGTCTATGATATAACAGCATGTAGACCTTGGCACGGCATTGTAATGCATATTATTGTCCCCCAGGGAATCGACCGACCTAGACGTCATCAATGCATTTTAATGTGAAGTCCGTTAATCCCAAAACAAAACAAAAAAATGCTGATAGATTTGAGTATCGATTGTCATCCCGCCAGTATAATATAAATATTTGAAAAGTCTTGTGTCATTCTATATATAGTGATCTATCATTTATACGAACAGCCGGGTTATGTATAGGTTCCTATATCGTACTCTATACCATTTGTGATATTGTGAGTATAAGTGATTGATAACAGGATTTGGGGCCTTGCTAGTTAATTATCACAAAAAAAAATTTTTTTATGTACTTGCGAAATTGAGCATTAAGTAATCAACATTATATACGTGTTTTTATTATAGTGATTTGTAACCTCTCTTCTCCGTCAAGTAGAATTTTACGAATCTAGACACACTTTGAAGGATTTATCAATTCATCAATTCACAAAAATGTTAGATTTCAAATACTTTGAACTATTTTTAAAGTAGAAAACATATACACACACACACACATACACACCCATTTTTAATAATCCGTGGAAAGAATTTTAAACACAATATATTATTTATGTTCAATATTTAATTAACAATTAGAAATGTTATCATTAAAATGACTTAATTTTGTTATATACGTCATATTTAGAAAGTGACATAGAAAAATGTAATAAATTATTAAGAAAAACGAAAGTTATATAATACATTGTAATAAATTTAATATATGTTAATATAAAATGAATAATACGTATTCCAAGCCCATATATCTTTAATGCTTTTCCTGAAATGATGACTTTTTGAATTATTTAGGAATATTTATACAGTTAACATATAACTGTGACATATAGATGAGGACATATTTTCTATCTTGAATAATTGAAATAGTTAAACTTTCGAAAGATTCGATTGCTTATATAAAATACAATATAATAATCAAACAATTATTTAATAGTAATAAAAAAGATAATATTATTTTTATATCTATTTAATCGTTATCACTTTAACAATGACATATAATAAATAAAAACAATTTTAAAATCTACGAAGTACGAAATTATATTACTATTATCTATTTTCTGGGATGGTGGATTAATTTAAGGGTTAACTTAGATTAGTGCATCAAAATAACTACATTTTACTTCTAAATCCAGGAAATCTAACTAGATCAAATTATTTTACTTAAAATTCAATAAAATTCCAAAAATATTATTAGAGCTACTAAAAATATATGGACGTATATGATGTACTCTTTTTATCACATAAATAATTAGTTGAATAGTTTTACGTCTTATAAAAAAATTTGTACTCTGGCGTATTAATTTAAGTTCAATATATAATAAAATATCTTATAAGTCTAACGGATAATATAAAACAATAATTTCGATAGAAATCCAAAAGTCTGTGCAAGTTAACTAATTTGTTTAAAAAAGTTTAGATGAAAGTTATTTATATTTATTTTATTTACTTCAGAAATTCAAAATTAAATTAAAAAAAGGATATATTATGTTTCTATATTATGTATGTACATTGTATATTCTATATGTAAACAAAATTGCATCACTCTCGTTCATCATAAAAAATTGGTTGTAATATAAATACTATAGTCCAAAATTAACTACGAACTTTACGTCATAAAAAGTTACTAATTATATTTCGTAATCATAAAAAATGTAACGCGTTACGTAACTTAATTCAAATTAATTCAAATTGTCGACTTAATTTTAATGTTAAATTCGTTTTATACGCACTTATGGTAATATATTTGATTATTTTCAAGGCTTAACCAAAAATAAACTATAGTAATTACACGTTTTCATTATAATATGAGTTTCGAGTTTCTATGTACTAATTAAATTGTTACTAATTTTTGTTGCCCATATGAAAATAAAGTACGTTTCTATATTGTTAAAAAACAGCTGTTTGAAAATAAAGTTTGTTCATATTACTTTCATAATTGTTTCATCTAATCTCGCTGATTAATGAGACAAACATGAATTTGTTTTGTTCTTGAAAAAGATTCAAGGTTAGACGGTAATTACGCAACGCGATTTATTATATATTATAAATCTACGAGTTATTTAGATTTCAATGTCTACTTACACGAACATGGTACAACACGTGTACTGTTATTTACGATTTTTTTTGACGTTAATTTAATTTTGTCGAATTGTAGTAGTTTCATTATTATTACGGAAAATGACGTTGTTTTACATCGTTTATGATTAACGAAATGAATTGAAACGGGTAAACTGTATAGTTTTGGTCTAATTCGTTTTGACACGGTTTTCGAAAACAATTTTTTTGTATGTTCAAAGAAAATTTAATTCTATTGGGTTATTAAATACAAATTTTGCCAAGTGTAAGAATGATTTATGCGTAACAGCAATGGATGTTTTTGTTATAGTGGCGTGTATTTACGTGACTATACATATGAGATATAATTCTTGACAACATATATCTCGATTTGTATAGATATTACCCCAACTCGTGTTGCACATGTCAGTTGTCAATATTCTGGGATTCCCCTCAAACGATTGTCAATATAAAATTTAAATATATATCGAATATTTTTTTTGTTTTGTATTTATGGGCTGACACGAATTAATTGACTATACTGTGACGTTAGTTGAGGTATTTAGATTTATATCTACGTGACTGTCAGGATAAAATCAGTTGTCGACGTAATTACGAATCGACAATATAGTGATGGATTTCAAGCGACGAAATTATAACATGTAATTAAAACGTGGTTAATGATAAAAATAATAATAATAATAACAATGATGAATAACGGCCGTGAAGCTATTGTCGACAATTTTTATTAATGAATAAAAAGTTACTAATTAGTCAATGTCTTTTAAGTTGAATATTTATTAAATATAATGTGTAAAAAAAAGCCCAAAGGCAAAAATCCCTAATGGTTAGCTTAAGGCTAATACGATATCGATGATGTCTAAATAAATAGTTAAGTACGAATACATTTTAATGGATTTTTATACACGTCGTATTTATATTAAAGAACACTTAAATGGTAATTAGTAAAATGTTAAAAATGTCGTTTTGTTTTAATAAAATATACGAAATTCAGCGGGACTAATATGTGTATATGTATATACATTTGTTTCTACGTTGTTTTTTTTGTATTGAAAATTATATATAAAATGAAATTGTAATAAAAACAAATGACGTCGAAAAAACAAGTTTAAAATATAAAAATTAATAAAATGGAGTTTTATTTTCTTTAAAGTTAAATTATAACGTACGTTATTTTAGAAAAGTTAAATCAATTAAATACACACTAAATTGTTTATATAACAGCCGTTTTATTATAATTAATTAAAAGTAACATACGAATTACCATATATATTTCGTGGAGAAATTCAAATATCCTTTTAAAAGAAATATATTATTTATTATTGCGTGTTCCTATTTTTAAAAGTATATTATATTTAATGAAAAGTAATGTATTCGTCTCGATGAAAATGATTTTATCTTTGTATGACTATTTTGGTATAAAATGTACGCAGAATATTAAGAAATTTCTTCAAATTCTAACACTTCGTTTAATTTGTATTATTACTGTAAACAATTTTTCTTTGTAAGTTTGATTTCTGTTTTGCTTTTTTTATTCGAAATAAAAATCAGACGCTATATCAGTCTTTAAATAAATTGTTTTGAATTAGAACGATAGTGACTAATTGCGAACAATATAATTTCACGTCTCACACGAAAACCATTCATTAATAAATGTATTATAAATTATACTATATATCTAATAAATTCCTATTATTTATAGGAGTCTTCGAATCTATAATATTTATCATATTATGTTTTGTTTCTTTTAAACCCGTGGACACTGCTATTTTGTTTTCAAAATAATACAATAAGGTAGTCTTTGATTTTGGGTTCGTTTTTTATTACAGATAAAAATATATTTGGCTGTATTTTCTAGTTGTTTATGTACGTTTTGCCGATAATAATTATCGCGATTTGCATTTATTTATAAAGGAACACAAATAGTATATTTTGATCTTTTTTATTGGTTGAACGATAAAGTTAATAATTTCTCTACTTATACAATATTAATATACTTTCCTTGAATCGAAACAAATTAATCATTTCATTGTTAAATATTTCGTTTGTAAATAATCGTTTGGCGTTTCTGCTGGACGTTATTTTTATTCAAAACACATTTTGAAATATCCGTAAGATTGATTCCAGTAAATAATCGTAACAAGCAGGCGACCATCACTGAAATAATAATTGTAGTAATCTATGTTATTCCGTGATTCACGTAATAATTACCGTGAAATCGTCGATATAACAATTAGAATATATTCTGTATGTTTAGTTTTTCGCGAAATTGTATTATGGTTTTTTTTTTGAGTAAGGGGAAAGAATTTGAAACCACGAATGTTTAGCATTGTCAACGAATAATATTACCAGGTATAAGGTATACGAAAAAAATCATACAGGGTTAAGTGAGGACACGAATGTAGAAGACTGTTGCTTAGGATATGGTGGTAGAAGTGAAGGAAAATAGTTTAGTGCCTTGTGTAGTCCCGACAGGACCGTTTTCAGTTTCAAACATGCCATGGTTGATTAAACAACACGCGGTCGTTGTGAAGTTTTTTTTTCACAATGGAGAGTGGCATATAGAACGCAGCGGGTTCTATGCACACGCTTGGCCTCGATCGACACGATCGAGTCCCCAGCCGAAAAACAATTAAACGTCAAAGTAGATAATTTAACTGAAGCTAGAGATCTATCGAAGACAAAAATAGTAGCGACCAACGTCGTGCAGCAGGGATACCGGAAACATTCAAGAAAGGAACTCTTTTCTTAAGTCACCTCATTGTTTTACACAGAGACATACAAGCGCCGTTAGCCTATCAAACCGATCGGTAAGACAGATTGTGCGTCATGATTTGAAATTCTATCCCCGTAAAGTGACTAAAGTCCAGCAATCGCTACCCAGGGACCACGAACTGTCGACGAATATTGGGCGGTTGATGGTATTGGTACGCAAACTTTTCTCGGCCCACAAAGTCCCTCGCGATATTTTCCTGTGGGGACACTTAAAGGCATTGGCGTACGAATACCGTCCTAAAGACTTGGAAGAACTTAAAGCCACAGTTATTGAAGAAATCATGGCAATTTTAAGGGAAATGACGGAGGGAACGATGCAAAGTTTCCGTTCACCGCTTTTTTGCCTGTGTCACCAACGAAGGTCGTCGTATGCCAGAAATTGTTTATCCCACATAAATTCCACACCTGTAGAATAAATTGAATATAAAAAAGTTTTATTTGAGTAAATTTTCGTATTTTTATTGAACTTTACTTTCGTGTCTTGACTTTTGCCTAACTTTTTATGTTAAATCTACTGTAAAAAACGAAATATATTATATATTATATCGTTATCGAGAATATACCAATACGAACGAAAACTAATGTTACGCGTTTTACATAAACACATGGAACTAATAGGAATTGATTATAATCGTAGACGGTACAAATGAACTATGTACGTCAAGGAACTTACATTTAAATTAGCTTTTCGGCAATTCTAAAAATACCTATTAAATCGACGTAGTCCTTTTTGGCCTTCATCACCAATCGGTCCGTCGAAGGTTTCAACATAGTAATAATACACCTCGTAGCATTGTCATTCGATCTACGAACAAATTATCGACATCATTATTACGGCGATATTTCTGACACTACGAAGCGAATTTCATATTTCGTGTTCGGAATTTCCCATAGTCGTAAGATATTATACGCCATGGACTTATGATTTCAGCAGTTTTGGATATTTTCGCGCAAGCTACTGCGTCATTAGGTTACACGCTAAACGAATATCATAGTATCTATGTTTTTTTAAGTAAGGGTGGAATCGAACGAGTTGTTAAATACCTTACACGCGAATATAAAGCGATAATAATTTGCGCTAGGTATTTTACCGAATAATGTACGGCGCGGTATGATCTCTCCTAGGGATCTCATTGCGAATATGATGTACGCGTAACGACAGGAGAAATTTATGGCAAATATGACAAATTTTCATAAAAATTCCTTATTCAGTACGTTGTAAACGGAACTTCCAAATCAATTCTTTATGTAGGGCGTGTTTCCTATTTAATGGATTATTTCGTTCACGTAAGCGGTTAATAAGAGCTACGAAAAAATGCGCCGTAAAACAACGTAATACATTATAGTTACAATATATGCTCTCGTGTATACTGTCTGTAGAACTCGTTTATTACAAATTAAAGTATTAATAATTATCAACTCGTCCGAATTGTACACACGACATCGTTGTTAGTAAAAATCTAGTAGTCGTTAAATGGGTAACAATGCTCCACGTGTTTTGCATCATTCGATTAAACAGAATCGACGTGATCAATCGTTAATAAATTGTCGTTTTAATACGTTTTGTATTCGTAACGGATTTTACGCAACCGTTCGAAAATATAAATACCTTTGGACTCCATGCCATACGTATTTGATATCCGTTTCGGTACACGTAGGAAAGCATTCGCATAACGACGAATTTTCGACTAAAACAAAACGTTGAAACGATTATTTCCGTTTTTGATTATAAATCGAACGCTTGATGATCATTAAGTATACGACTAAAAGTTGGTCGGTAAATATGGACGGGTTAGATTACCTAACCTAAGCTCGCCTTTTTAATTGAAAAATATAACGTTTCTTTTAATATTAAATCCATTCTATCCTTTCGGTTACCTCCTGTCATTCTTTTCGTCATTCGTTCCTTTGATCAATCTAATTATGTCATATAATTCTTTTTTACTGTAATAATTTGTAACTGTTGTAACAAATTGTTTTTTCATACAAAGTTTCGATAAAAAAAAATATACATATTATATTCCGCTTATAAACTAAAATTTTATACCTTCGTCCCGTCATATTCCCGGTAAGGATGATCGATTTTTATATTATTCGATTTTTTTTTTTGTAAAACGATGAACTATGACGACTCGCTATACGAAATACTGCTTTTAAGATTTCCAGACAAAGAGTGGATTGCCGATTTTAGGTTTGAAAAACCAAAAAAGGGAGTCACGCAAAAAATAAAAATTATTACGTCTTAACAGACTTAACAAATTTTTATACTTTCATTTATATCCATACTTGTTTGTAGTTCTTTCGTTACTTAGGCGACTAATAGTAATTTTGATAATTACGGTAGTTCATTTTGTAGACAATATATTGTTTTTATATTCTAAATGTAGATTACAACATACACATTAAGAACAATGGATATGGGAAAATTAAAAAAATAAAACCGGCCAATTGACGTATCGGGAAATCTGAAAAAGCCTCATTCGCTCGATGTAATTACGGTAAGTATATTATTTTTGTTAAATCAGAATACGTATTAGGGATGGCTAAAAATATATATTATAATCATTTATAAATTTCTAACCAAAATCTGAATATAATTTATATACATTTTGTTTATACACCGCGTTATTATACCTATGTGTTATTATTTTGTCTACACTCGTTAGGTCAATAAAAATAATCGAAAAACACTCTATGTAGCTTTTAAAGGAGTTTAAATGTTTAGAAATTTCGATTTATTTCAAACTACTTCTTTATCGGTCTATGTCTCACAAAATGGCGGATATATTGTTCTTTTCAAAATTGTCGAGAAGTCTTTAAACTCTAAATTCAACTTGAACGCCATAATTTCGGTACCACGTAACGTTGTCCTGTGGTTTGTTACATGTCAAATTCACACAACAAATAAAAGTGTAACGACCTCTTTACAAATTAACGTGTTACAGCGGATCAATTTTGACGGTTTTTGAGATATTATTACCAAACTGCCACTCTCCTGTTGCTTGTATTTCCGCTATTGACCCGTTTTGTCCATCAACTCATGGCTGTATCATAATTGCCTGTCCAAGACGCCGCGTGAATAAGCACGAACGCGAATCGTCGGTATAAATATATTAATATAAAATGTTTTATTTTATAGAAAACACGAAGAACCGCCATTATATAGCGTGTGATATCGTAAACATATTAAGGTCGACGTTTATTTGTTGATGACAAATTGTAACAGAGTAGAAGAAAATCTGATCATTTATATTCATACGACGTTCGTTTTACGGGATAAACAGAATCTACAACACTCCTTTGTTACAGAATATAACGGGTTTTAAAATAGAAACGTAAACTTATTTACTAGCGTACGAGTTGCTACTAATTTCCGTCCGTGTAGGTGATACGGTCGGGTTGATTATGAAAACGAAAACGTGGACTTTATATTTATTTATCGTAACGATATTTGAACGAATTTTTTCGAAAATATTACGATATTACGACACAAGCGCTCGTAAAATATTTTATTTTCGATGTTTTGACGGAATATAAATTCGGGCCCCCTGAATATTGATTATAGGATATTTTAAAATTGTTTTTGTCTACAATTTTGGTTCAGTAAAACGCTTTTTTCGATTATTAAATCGAATCGAATTACATTAGTAAATGATTAACGTTAACAATATACTTGTAATATTAAGAATGACGATATTCGAAGGTTTTTTCAGATTGTAACCGGAATAGGATTTTATATTAATACTGTCCTGCCTATATAAACATTAATTAAAACATATACTTTAGTAGTTCATTGATTGATCGTTGACCTTTACGTATCATCAATTTAAAAATATTTTATATATAAAAATAACGCCTCAACTTTATATATCTATCGAGGTAATGGACACTATTTCCTTAGATTGGATTATTCGTGCCGCTCTTGATATTTTTAAGTCTAACAATATTAACGAGAATTCGAATTTACAAAAATCGTGTTAAAATAAGGGTTAATGAATTTATTTTCGATTTGTAGTAGATCGACAATATTAGATGGTAAAAACTATATGTTATATCGTAATATGCGCTACCCGTACTATAGTAAGCGGTTCAATTATTTATAACAATAATAATTAGAATAATATTTTTCGTGTTACACTCACCATTAAATATGTCGGGTTTATATAAAAAACACTCTAGTAGACAAGCCGATTTACTATAGGTGGGATGATAAGATAATTTTTTTTCCTCGCGCAACACACATCTTCTTTTAGGCAAGTCTAGAACTACCAAAGACACATCCTCGACGATTTCTTTGGTCGTATATAGTAAGTTCACTTCGTCGTTTCGGTTGACCGTTGTGTATTGTTTACGTAACTCGCCGAATATGATATCTGTGGGTCCATGTAGCGAAATCTAAAAAACCAAAACCCGTGCATTAATTAAACGTCGTACCTTACATACGACGTGTTCGAGTATCTCGCGAGCGGGTTTCGAATATTCAAGTGGAAAAAATGACAGCACTATATGGTTGATAACGTCGAGAATTGTTTAGTATTTGGTGTTGCATATTCATTGGCCGCGAATTGTATAATATTGATTTGTCCAGTCCAAAAGGGATCCCTATTATTTTGTTCATAAATTATCATAATTATTTATCGCGCGGTATCCTACAATAATCTACGTGATCTTGTTACGATTTAATTAGTTTATAATCTGAGTACTATGAATTGATTATATATATATA
>JAIPRN010002809.1:0-19113 GCA_025469175.1 Geopemphigus sp. TES_GeoC_2020 | reverse complement strand
TTCTTCACAGACAAGGTCGTTTACTAACAAGGGAACCATTTTTTACATATATATATATATATATATATATATATATATATAAAAACGTGCGTACCGCAAAAAAAATTGTATTTCGCGAAAATTATTAATGAAAGCGTTCTCGGTAACTCCGTCAAGAGGACACAGTCGTAGAGTTTTAAATTCGGAAAAACGGAGTAATCTACACTTTTTTTTCTTTTTTCGAAACGGTCAGGACGCACAGTTTTGAAATATTACGTGTCCAAAAGGAAAACGGGGCTTTATTTTTTATTTTACCACACCGTACGCGATATCTGGAATCGAAATTCACGAGAACCAAAATGGTATCGGGCTATCCGCGAAATATCAAACGCAACGTAATCAGTTTTAGCCAAATCGGGCCGGGTTCTCGTTAAAGGGCCCGGGGTCTTTCAAAGACGTTCGGTTATTTTTTACGGTTCCGTTTGAGCGCGTGGAGTCCGGCCGACCGAATAGTTCGACCGGAACGTCCAGACGCTAGTCGGTATTCGGGAACGCTTTAGTTTTCAAACAGTTCGTAACCGGCGAAGCGGTTTCGTCGTCGACCGCTTTTATTCGCCCGATTTCGATCGATAATTGTTTTCACGGCGTTACGTTACCGCGCGGTTCGCTTACGAGGCGCAAGACTATGGACTAAACGCCCCGTAACGACACCCGTCGCGAATAATTTCAACGGAATAGCACGCGCGCGCAACCACACACCGGAATCGCCGGACGAATCGCGGATTAATCGGATGTTAAACGATAAATGTATCAGGACGGCCGTATTGGTTAGTGCCCGCGTTAGAAATAATACGACTGACCGGCGAGCGCGCTAATTACACGGGTAAACAAACGGCGATTACGTCGGATTTCGCGAAATGAAACCGAAATGTCGGTCGGGTTCGCCAATTACGTTGTATAAAGTACGGTAACGCAAAGGTTACCACGGAAGTCATAGTAGTTATAGTAACGAACGCGGCGTTTTATGAACGAAAAGTCTTTCGCGTGGCGTTCGACATCGACATTATGTATCCCCAGCACACACGGACGGTTGGTTCTACCGGTGGACGTATTACTTACCGTTTATTCGCGCTTTTTTGGAGCTGGGGTCGCGCGTTCGATCGCGCGCACACCCTATCGAGTCGAAAATCGGCCGATTTAACGGTCCTATAGCGAAATTACGTCGACCGGTCGATCGTTCGACGGAAAGTCGACGGCAGGCGTTAGACTTCACGTTGGTTAATCGAAAACGTACGTTCGGTTTTCGACGTAAACGATCGCGCGCCTAAAATGTAAAACACGAACGAAAAAATTCGACGCGAATTTCGTGTTAGGTGCACGCACGTTGTGTCCGTAATCGCGCGATACGCGCGCGCTCGTATATTATATCGGGAAATTCGTATTTTCGCCGTCTCGTCGAATAGGACGCTGCGAATTTCGCGAAACGACGAGGCGCGTCGGTGCGCGCTCGTGCGCTTACGATTCCGCGTGTTTAGCCTTTATATAAAAATTCGAATCGCGTACACGTACGAATCGATGATATCAGTCGCGACGGTATTACGTACGTGTAACAAGACACGGAACGGTTACTCACGAAATAGTCGGACACCCTTCTGTACAGGGCTCCCAAATCGAAATCTATTCGGTGATCGATGGTCGCTCTCTTCTGTAAATCCCTCGGGTAGAGTCGATCCTTAGAATACGGTCCGGCGGTGGACCCGTACTTCTCCGTCAGGTACTTGCAGATGGTTCGGCTAAATAACATATCCGGTGTACGTGTTTGGAAGAAACCGCGTTTGGACGTGCGCGTAGACCGTCGCGAATTATCGACGTAAAAGCTGAAGTTCATCCGGCGTCGAACGCGTGAAAAAATCTGCCCGAATTTTTCGTGCGAGTAATTTACGTGGCTTCGGCGGTTGAACTTAACGCGACAACTTTGTACAACGGTACGTTTAATTGTACACGTGTCGCCCGATGTAGCACGCGATTCGTCCGAATTCGCCTATACTTTTAGCAATTTTTTCCAATACGTAGGTGAAAAAATGGTTGGGGAACTCTAAGATACCTCCCCCGACATTATTACGTAGGTGAACGCGTTGTTCATTTTCGTTCCCTACGCGTTCGAATGACAGAGGTCGTTCGAATTACGTTATCGGGAAATTAATTAAACATTTTTCGCGATATTAATATTTATAAAACCGTTAATGATATTTTTCGTTGAACGTTCACCCAATCCGTTAGGTCAACGGGACCGACGTGTACGTTTCCGATATAAACCTGACGAGATAAAAAGGCAATCGGTCGATTCGCCCGGCCACGCGATTAGTTCACCGAGACCTCGTTCGCTACGCGAAAATCGCAAATTCGTACGAAGGTTTGCATATCCGTGGCGCGTATTATTATTGTCGTAACGTTTCGCGACGTTCTCGCGGTCGACACAACGTTCGGATTGCAAAATCGCGCGAGACGTTAAGTGTATACACTTACATGCGCGCGCGGTTGAAAGAACTTTTATCGCGTCGCGTTCGTCTTCCTCGAAAGTTACGAGCAATTAACTAATCCCACGCGCTAAAACTCAGCACGCGCAATTTACATAGTCATTTATGCCGTATGTTACTAAGTTACGTATATACGCGTACACGCGTACACGCGATAGTTTATAGTTTAAGGAGTTAAGAAACAAAAAGAATAGTAATTGAGTAACGATCTATGAAAAAACGATATAAATTTCGCGGTTTTTTCGTTATTCGATCAAATAGAGATCATATCGGAAATAACGTAAATCGTACGACGGAATCGGCTATATCGTGCGCACACACACACACAGTTGCTCGTCGCGTTTCACTCGACTTCAAATGATATTATCGTCACGTATATAAAAAGTTATTCCAAGTTTCGGGAACCGGGCGATCATTTCATGCACGTATACCTCCGTGGTGCGGTATACGGTACCGTATGGGCTTCAATTTGCCTCGCTTGTTTCAAGAAAACAAAAAACGCGTCGAATTTTTTTAAGTTTTTCCGATCACAATAAATAAAGACGAGACGATAACCCCCGCCGATAATACTAAACATTATACGTACGTGCGCGTACGGTCAGGCGCAGGCTGGACTTACCTTTCGCTCAAAACGAATCCGTCGTCGACGATGGTCGGAACCGTGTGCTGAGGGTTCAACTACGCAATAAAAAATGTTACGCGTTAATAAATGGGCGGAACACGGTTTGAAAAAAAACCGGCCGAAAGAGATGGCGTCGGGAACGGGTGGGCGAATTGTTCCGTACGCGATTTATTTTTCGTCGAGAGCGAAGGGGTTAACGTTTGTCGACAAACGCTACGCGGAACGAATTCGATCGTACGGCTAGCGTTTTTAATTATCGGTACACAGCGCCGAGGTAAACATCGTTATCGGACGAGTGGCGGTGTCCGTTGTACACCCTCATATCCCACGTACACTCGCACCCATCCATGTCTTTCAAGGATATGCATATACATAGTATACTCACCCGTTTGAATTCCGGTGTCTGGGTGTCCCCTTGGCCAGGTATCGTCAGAATCGGATTGAGCGGAACGTTCAATATTGTCGCTAGCAGTTGCACGGTTCTGCACGGCGGACTCCGCGGATCGTAGTAGAAGTCTATGGTCATTTCGGTACGCGATAAGTAAAATTGGACAACGACAGCAAAACTTCGGCACCGTTAAACGTCTCGGCGCAATATTTATACGAGCGCGCGCGCGCTGTTGCGTATTATATTATATAATTACCGTCGACGTGTCGTAATTTATTTACGTCGGTTGTATAACGCGGCAAAAAATTCGCCTACAGATATAAATTTGGCGCCATTTTTTAACGGTTATCGATTACGAACGCGCGATGACAAAACGATAAGTTCGCCCTTTATTCTTGAAACGATCGAAGCCGTTCGAAGCGCGTCGTATTTATAAACCGAACGTCTAAACGACGCGGCTGCGAACGGTCGCGTTCGACGCGAAACGTTTCCGGCGGTATGGCGCCGTAAAATTAACGAGATTCGAGAACGTTTCACCGGACGATTTTATCCGGTCGAGAGTCGGTTTAACGCCGGGTTTTGTACGCGCGTTACGACCGGGCTAATCGCCGACCGTTTTTTTTTTTATAGGTTTTCATTTTTTTCTCCGTAGCGATTCGGAACGAATTCGGCTAACCAATTTTGTTTACCGTCATAGACGCTCGATCGTACAGCGCAGTATTTCCTAAAACGTATTCCGAGGGAGCCGCCAAATTCGCGACCGTCGTGTTTCCTTAAACGTCCAAATAGCGAAAACGGCGAAAACGGCGTGGTGGAAATACGCGCGGCTTTTGTTAAAAATCGTCGCGCAGCCACCACAGGCGGCGACGCGCCCGGGAAGTATTTCCGACGGCCGATCGTAAATACTTACGAGCCAACGATGTCCTTACACGCACGACTGCACCGTCCAACATTGCCTTTACCGAAACAACGGCTGGTCGACGTCGTAATTGTGTACACGATGAACGTAGAAAAACGCGTGTAACGTAAAACGGCGCGAATTCATTAGCCGCCCCGTCAGTGTCGCGTAATAAACGTACGAAGTCATTACCTCTCTAAATTAACGGAAATAAAAATCGCCGGAGACGGCGGGAACCCTCCCTCTCCCCCTTACCTACCCATTCTATTCTGGCAACGGGTACCGTTCGCGTCGAACGTGTTAACGGTCGGCGCGTTGATAAACGTAACGCTATGGAACGTTAATTCGTATTCGACGTCCGTTCGATTATATACGTACACGTGGCCGGTACGTTTGTCGGCATTTTCGCGTTTAATCAACAAAAATAATTGGACGCCGTAAAGTGTAGCGTGACCACGTCGCGTAATTGGCGATTACAATTTTTTCCCGCCGACGGTTTTACGTTCGAACGCGTGAGAAATATGGGCGCCCGGTTCCGTTTCGTTTTGTCTTCGTTTACGCGCTCGGAACATTTTACTCATTCACGACTCCGCTATCGGTTAATTAGATTCCATCGTGGGCGCGGAATAGCCGTTTTTTACGTTTTCTTTTTTCGATGTTTCGCTAACGTAAACGTAACTCGAAACCGTCCACTGAATCGTTGTCACCTCCTACCTTCCTAGGCGGACGTTTTCGGCAATAAACGGGACCTCCGCCTGTCGGTTTTTGTACGCGGAATTTTATTTACGCGTTTCCAAAATACGTTCGATGTTCCGAGCTACCGCGAGCGGTTCGTTAATTTCATACACCCGAGACGATCGAATAATTTTCCGGAGACGAGTAATCGCGCGCGAAGGACGTTCCGAGTTTTGTACAGTTTCGTAACGTTCTGTGCGTCTAACGATTACGTTTATTTCATTCGACATGTCGTGTCCAAAACAAATAAACCCACGGAAGAAATTAGTCGACGTTTGTTCTCGTTCCGAGAGTTATTAGCAAATTTGATAACGTCGGAAATTAAATTTCGAACTAATAAAAAAAGAAAAACATTTTTCTCGTACAATTAAACGATAATTATTTACTTTCGGAGGAAGCAAACGGGCTGTTTGCTACGCTTAGTTCTCAACGAAAGTTCTACTAAATATAATTGCAGAACGGGACAGTTAAATATAACAAAATAACGTTCGTTTAATATTATTACCGATTACGTCGTCGATGCATTCGAAAAAAAAAATATTCGATAGTTATAATTACTATTACGTAACGCTACAATTCGGACGGTTGGTGTCATGACTCCTCCGTTGTTATCGCAGCAATTCCATAACGCGCAACTTTTTTTTTGTATTCTTTTTTTTGATTGTACTTACCGTAGTTAAATATCGAGTATTTACGAATTTTTTCTTTTCTCGATAAGCTTTTGGGAACGTCCGCGAGTAGAAAATTGAAAATATTTTCAAATACGGAATACTCGTATCTCGTCGTTTGATTTTAAATTGAATTTAACGACCACCGCCGCTATTACCATTTTGTTATAAACAAAAGCGATTGACAAATTATAAAAGTTATTCCACTCATTATTCGAACGACGTAAGTTTTCCGTATATCTTTATCGATAACGTCGGTTCGAATTTTGCTTTCGTAATCGCTGCACGCCGAAGTTTCAGTTTTCGATAATAGTGTATTGTTAGCGCGATGATATGGTCTTTACTAGTGTTAAATGACCGCGGTCCAAGATAGTGTGTGCATTTGGTACTCGGCGAACGTGATAAGGTATTTTTAAAAGGTATTTCGTTTCGTTCGATTAAAATAGCTTTTGTTCGACATTCGGTAAAAACAAAAAACGATTCAAATATTCGTTCAGGTTCGAAGAATATTCCGACGACGTCGTTGAGAGTGTTTTATTAACGTTATATTATTATGTCCGTGTTTTCATTTGCGAGCAAGTACGACGACGGACGTTTAGTAGATTTTCGCGTTTTGGTTTAAATTTGGGAAATAAAAAAAATACCTTTTTCGTACACTAATCGAAAAAAAAAATGTATATCTATAGATATACATAGACAGACCGTTAACGGTACGATAGCCGAATTATCGCGTATCAAGTTATGAGATATTCTTTCGTTCTTGTGTTATTATATAATGAACGGAACGCGAAACACACTTTGCCATTTTTAAAAAACACAACTCACGAAAATTGCACAAAAGCGCGCGCGCGAAAACTTTACGCGTCCCGTAATTAATTATAATTAGCGGGCGATAAAGTAATACGTACGTACGGACTTGGTCTATTTACGTTATTGTGTTACGGTATACGTCGTCGAATAACTCGATATAGACCGTTAGAGACGTGTCGGTGATTTTGACGAGATTTATTTCGAGAGCCGAAACGATAATAATAATAAAAACGAATAACAGTCGCCGCGAGTTTCAAATGTATACATAAAACGTCCGCGCTCGAATAATCACGGAAACGGTTCGCGCGACGTATGCCGACCGACGGCTAACGACGGGCCGCCGACGGCGATAAAAGCCCGAAGAATTATAATAATACCGGCGCCCGTCGAACGAACACGCTCGCCCTAAACAATCTCGTTTCACATTTGCCGAAAATACGCGCGACGTTCGAGGACGCCACGCGGTCAAATTGTTTTTGTCTACACGAAATTTCCGGGCGACATTTCGTTTACCGCGTTCGATACGTTTGGTATAACGTACGACAACGGCCTTTTCTTCGTATCGCGAATACACGCGTACCGTGTGCGAATCGATGCGTGGGAAACTGCCGTGCGGATTAATCGTTCGCTGGGAACTTGCGCGTCGTAGGTCGGCGCGTATAAAACGGTTTCCCCTAAACGCGTCCGCGTCGTATTCGAAAAGGGAATACGTTTGTCGGTCGGTGGACACTGGTCGTTCATAACGCAATATTGGGTAATGTCGAAACAATAATTACGTAATATTTTCGTCAAATGCTAAACCGGTGCCGGTGAATTACGGCGACTCGGCGTGTTTCTCTGTTTTCGAGTTAGTGGCAACTCGAACGAACCGTCAGGAATACGACATTGTTGTTCGCACGACATCCCGGACGGGGGGGGGGCAATCGTGACTAAAACAGCCTCGCGCTGCGGACCTTCGGTTTCCGGGTACGGCCAATTACGCGTAAATAAAAACGGTAATTCGATCGAATTCGGGTCGGGTTCGATATTGCGACCGATCGTCGATTTCGCCGATTCGAATACAATTACTCGGTCGCGCCAATTACTCGAGCGACACACGTACGACGTCTTTGGCCGTTTTCGAAAAACACGTACGTGTATTATTCGGTCTCGCGTCGCCGTCAAACGCGAGTTGAAATTCGCTAACTAATTCGATACGAACAACCGGTTCGACCGTCATTCAGTATCGAACGACGCGTGTACGCGTGTGCTTTTTAAAAACGATTGGCCGCCGGACGATTAACGTTCACCTAAGCGCGCGCATGTCGCAAATGAATCCGTTCGAAACGATCGTATCAAATTTCTACGCGTGTCCCGACCGTACGGTTTATCGATTTATATTAATGGTATCCCCACGTAACGGGAACCGGCGTTTTGCGTTTTTATTCGTCTATCCGCACTCGAGACGCTATCGAACTTTTATACCCCGAAGCTCTCGTAGTATATTTATCACGTACTTTGTACGCGGCGATTAAACGATACGAATATTTGTTGAGCCCTTCCTTGCCGTTTTAAAATTAAATTTTAATAAATCGCTCGTAAAGCCAGTATATACACTTTTCCGTACGGTTTTCAATATTCGTCGAATTCGATCGCGAGACGGACGAGTTACAATAACGAGAATAACGAACGGTTTATCGATTTATTAGCGTAGTGACATTTTGGCTTACAGGTACGTAATATTACCGTAAGCGAATAAAACGCGAGAAGAAAATAAAAGGCCGAATATATTATCTTTGTTTCGGGCGGGGCGTTTTTTTTTATTTAACGTCCGAGTAAAAACACTCGAGTACTTGGCCGGCTGGTTGGCCGTTAAGCACTATCGATCGGAAGCGTAACCACATTAACGGCGGTCACTAATTATACCGCGCCAAGTGTTTTACCGGCGAAATTCGTTATCGTTATTCGCGTCCGACACACAGCGGAAACGCAGACGACGCGGATTTTAAAGCCGTGCCCGTGCGATGGTCGGCCGACCCGTTCGTTCGCGTCGAGGCGCCAACGTGGGTCGCGATTAGAATTGAATTCGCGCACATCGACGGTTCGACCGAAACTATATTACGGCGCAATATACAAACGATGTACGTGACACGACCGTTTTCCGTACGAACATTCGACGACGATCGTTTTCGTTAATACATTGCCCGAACAAAACGACGGTCTCCAATAACCGTATCATACCCAATATTGTCGCGGCGGATATTTATATAGTTTTACGCATTGTCGGCGGCGGTCCATTTTTTTTTCGAGCCCCACAGCCCAACCATTCGCAATAATAACCGACGTTAATGCGAACGACGACGCTTTTAACCGAAATACTCGCGCGCGGTACGGCCTCGTCGTTATATCCGCACGTCCACTGTTTATTTATCACGTTCGCCGTTCGTCACGACAATTATTAGTATTATTTTTCGTTTGCCGTACCGAAAATTAACGTTTTTCGCCGTTAATTTTACGTCTTCCGTAATTAATTTTTATTCGTCGATCGTTGAAACGTCGATTATTCGGCGATAACAGTTTATGTTATGTTCAAGCGAATGACTAACCGCGCATTTAACGCTTCTTAACCACGGACGCTGACTGTCCGATACGATTATTAGTGACCGTACCGAACCGCGAAACGAATAATCGAACGGATTTCGATTCTTTCGTGTTTCGGTGTTTATACATATATCCGATCGATTGGTATCTCGTGCACTGAGTATATACGAGGCTTGTTCAAAAAGTAACGGAACATTTGAAATTTTTCGCGAGCCCGGAAAGTCAAAATTTTTTTGTTATTCTGTTAGCGCCACACGCCCCTGAAGTACGATAATATGTTCAGCCGTATTCGTTGTTTACGTTTTAAAAGGGCAGCCGCTAAGGTTAGACTTTTTTTTATGAATTCGGCGATTTTCGTTTGTTAAAAAAAAAAACGGAACGAAAAATTCTTATTAAATTTTATCATACTTCAAGGTGGCACGTGTGTTAACACAATAAAAAAAGAATTGTCTACAATCGAACTCTCTGAACCCGGGAAATTAAAAAATTGTCCGTTATTTTTTGAACACACCTCGTTCAAGCCGTGAAAACCGCACGTTTTAACGTTCCGCGAACGGGGTGAACCCAAGTTATTAATATTTCCTCAGGGTTTTCGTCTATAATATTAAACGTACCTCTATTTGGACGGCGAAAAACGTTCCGTCCGGGTAAATTAACCGGGCAATTGATTTTTCGACTAAACGCAAATTACTTCGGGCTATACGCTGGCGGAAATTCGCCGAAATTAATTTTTCAATCTCAAAGTTTCAAAAATCAACCCTTTTTTGACGCCGAACCATAAATTAATGTTTCGGACCTTTTCGGCGCCGCACGGAAACTAACGACGCGAATATAAAGCCTCGGGTTTTACGTACTTTAATAAGTCTTCGTCCGATTGAATTAATTTCGAGCTCGTACGATACACGGCCCGGGGGCTAATTAATTGTACGAAATTTCCGGAATTGACGAAATTAAATTTCGCACCTCCCGTAACTGTCGAATGTATTACGACTCGCGGTAATGATGCGCGATACGTGTATACTCTTACGTAGACACGCGGGAATTAAAAGTCGAAAAAACCGACGGAAATTAAACGACCGACGCGGGCACATTTTCAAAAACACGCGTTCGATCGAGCGCCGTCGAATAATTCTTATAACGACGTTCGCGGTCGACGATACCCAGCGGGCTTGGGTGACGGGGCGGCGTTATTTTATTGTAAACAGTAATCAATCATCGGATCGCGTAATTTATTTTCGTTCACATCCGTTTTCGGCCCGGCGGCGTTTCATTCGATAGTCGCGTCGCGCCGTTGAAAGAAGAAAAACATCGGCCATCGTCGAACGCGTCGTAAATTACGTTCATTTAGTCGCGTGGTTCGCGTTACGAAAGATTAATTAACGGAAACGTTACTCGGTTGTTTTTCAATCGACCGTTCGTCGTACACGAATACTTTGGCGAGGCCATCGCAATGTTCACGTAACCAAACACACGCGACGAAACGTTCCGGTTACAATAGAAATTCGTTTTGCCGGACGTCGGACACGTCGTCCGAGAAAAGCCAACAGTGACAAACTCGGATCGTCTCGTAAAGTAACTCGCGACCGTTTACAACGGTTTACGTAACATTAGCTATTGAAGTTTAACGCTGGTGTTAATATATACACGCGAAATTGTCGAGTAAACGACTAGCGTGTGTGTGTATGTGGGAAGTACGAACTTAGGTTCACCTACGAACTTAAGTTTGTAAATTCAATCGTTTCAATAATTTGTTTCGGGTGATTTCACGGCTTTCGCGTTCTTTCATACGTCGTCGTCGCGTATAATTCAGTGTTTCGGTGGGTGAATACTTTTACGCTCGTTTTCGGTTCTGTCCGTAATTCGTTCGCGATTTCGATAATCTAGAAACGAGCGGGTCGTTCCGAAAACGGTAAATCGGTGCTCGACCGTCGTTTACGAACGTTTATTACTACAACGATATCGTTTCCAAACGCGTACAAGTGTTACATATTACGAGGGACATCCGTTAATCACAATTTTCTAAACGTTATTTGAAATACGTTTCGTAAAGCGCGTTTTGAACGTTCGAGTCGTTCGCAATTCTGTACGGAATTTTTCTCCTCTACGAAAATACGGAGGATCGCTCAAATTCTCGCGGTATCGTAACGTATCAATAAATCAAATGTCCAAAACGGACAATCGAAAATTCCGCCACGGAACGCGTTTTAATAGGACAATACGAACGTAATTTGTTACGATCTCCCGACACAGCCTTTTAACCGCCGCGAGTGCATTGACGACGACAAAGACTTTCGGTTGAGACGGTGACACGGCGAGGTGTCCGCAAAAGTTGGACTTGGAGAAGTCTTCAAGTTACTTGCGTTGTCCGGTGATGAACCATGGGCGGGTTTTCGCGCTGATAAATAGGACGGTATTACGACGATTCCGTCGTCGGGTGTCCTCGAATTATCCGAAAAAAAAATTACGTTCGCGTTTAAAATAGTTACGCGACCGGCTCGAACGGCAACTCGATTGTTTCGTAACGCGACAAACGACACGTTTTTACACGTTTAATGACGGGACGAAACAACAAGAAAATGTCGGCCGTCAATATATGCACGCGTTTAATTTTCGGCTATACGCGCGAACGACGAAAATATACAAAAAACGTATTTACAATTCGCGCTTATAAACGGTAACGTGTCTATTTTCGTACCGTTCCTACCAACGTTAACCGTTGTACGATATTATAGGCCCGAAGTAAACGTAAAAAACGGGTTTCACGTTTTGTTTTGACGGATTTCGATGGCGAGACAACACGAGACGACGATAAACCGTGTTCAGTCCGGTTTCATCGTAACCGTTAATAACGTGTCTAGTGTTTTTGTAACGAGCGATACGGAATACGTTCATTTCGACGCGTACGTGTCGCGACATTGCCGAAAAATCGGATCGAACTTTCGCGAATACGATCGGGTTGCCGACGGAAAATACGACGGCGATATATATATATATATATATATTACGCGAGTCCAAAAGTAAACGTCATTCGGGTCGTACGTGATACGCACTAGGTACGGCCGCCCCGCGTTACTGTGTTACGAACGTGGACGGGAAATAGAGCAGCGCGTTGTACATATATATATGGAAAAGATTCTTGTACCGTAGAAAATACGTTACGTTTTTCGAAAAAGACAATTTCCGAAAACGAAGCGATCCTTACGATTGGCAAACGCGTTCGGAGACGAACGAACAACGGCAGCGATCAGAAAGGATCGTCCGTTCGATTTTACTCGGACATAAGTGTTTTGTTTCACGTTTCGTACCCCGACACGGCATTTTCAATTTGGCGCCGTACGTTTAAGAACGGTCCGTGCGAAATTCGTCACGCCGAAAAATCCGGTCCGTTTCGAGAACGGACGCTCCGCCCGTCCCGTCGCTACCGTTCTCTGGGAAATAAATAAAGGACGTATACGTATTACCGTCCGAGTAGGACGTATTCCGTCGAGTAGTTTTTAAATTCTCGAAGAGAAAATATTGTCTATCGAATATCGTTTGATCGCGATTCGTTTCCAGGGCGTAAAGCCTTTTCCGTGAAACCACGGCCATTGCGTTTTTTTTTCTTTTGAATAGACGTCGATTTTTTTCGAAACAACAACAAACAACAATACGTCACGACGACGAAATTAATATCCCTACGAAACACTATATGTTCACGGTGGTCGACCAATAAATATTTCTCGTGTATACCGCAATGATCGAAATAAATGGAAAAAAGAACGTTTTACGGGTTACGATTTCCAATAGTTTTTTGCCTTTAAACGTGGCGAAACGCGTTGTTTCTATCCGTTATTTGATATTTTTGTCCGTTTATGAATAGCGCGCGATATTTCGTGAGAGAGTTTTCTAACGTGTTTTTAACAACGCGCACGTTCCGAAAATTCGGAAAATTCGAAACGTTCGCTCGCGTATAAAAACGAGAAAAAAGTACCGAAACGACGCACGCGTTTCACCGAAGTCGACGTCGCGCGCTCCGCTCAGGTTGCGGGCCAGTCGCGTGCGCCGTTCGATTCTCGATTGGACGTGCCGGTGGGCGGTGTGCGCGCGTGTGTTTATGTGCGCGCGCGTGTGTCGACGTTCGAGCTTTCCGGTTTTTATTCGGGAGAAGGGACCGGCTTCGTTCCGGCCGGAAGTCAGTGTCCGCCGCGCACCCGTCCCGTATCGAAGTCGTCCGTGTGCGTCGCAGCGCGCGTGTTTGTATATTTCCACCTACGAGCGTCGTCGTCGTCGTCATTGTCGTCACCGTCGCCGGTGTGTAGTCGCGTATCGTTTTTCCGATGATTCGTCGGCGTCTATAGTTTCCCGGCCGGCTCGAACGATCGTTTCCGTTTTTCTTCGCCGAATTTTCTACTACCTATAACACCACCACCACTCCACTTGTTGTTGGTCGTTTTTACCGTGCCCCGGTCGACTACGCGTATTTCTCTAGTGCGCGCGCGCGCGTGCGTTTTTCGCTCTCGAACATTTGCCGAACACTCGTCGAACCTCGTTATCGCGTATCGGCCCCCTGCGAATTTTCCCGCGCTCGTGTGCCGTTCGTCCGTGTAGTGCCGCGTGAAACGTAAGTATCCACCGAGAACACTAATACGATTATTCGGTCGGGGCGGAGGAGAGAGAGGTTTTTTATCGAAAAAAAAATACGTTGTATTCGCGCGTACGTTCCGCGCGATTGACGATTCCCTCGCCAACAGGTGTCAATAAAGTTCACACGTAGGTTTATATATACACACACACACACATACGTACGTAGTTCGGAGAACGCGTCGTTTTCGGAAATACGAATATATTACGCGGACGGGCGTCGCGGGTGCATTTTTTTTCGCCAACTAACGTCGCGAAAACTTTCCACCCCATTCGTCACCGTTGCCGTTTTAATTTGTCACGCTCCCGAGACCGCGAGTCAAGTTACTACTGCCGTCGTCATTTTGCCTGATGGCCGCTCATAACGACGAACGCGCCACGGAAGGTCCCAAACTCGTCCTCGACGCGTTTAGTACACGCGTACGGGTAGAGACAATTTCTTTTTTTTGTTTCACTTAAACGCTATCGGAATAAATCTCCCGTCGTCCGCGCTTATTTCCATAGACAAGATCCCTCCTCCCCCTCACCAAAAACACCCTGTTCGCCCGGGAAAAGTTTTATTATTATTTTTATTATTTCGATTATTAAGGACGATACGACTACGTGCTTTGACGGACGACCGCCGTTATATTAATTTTCGTAATTAAAGCGTAAATTAAAAATGTTCGAAAATTAAATTAATTAACGCTAGTGATAAATTGGTTTACATAATCAACGGTTAACTACGGGTAATAATTCGACGTTTAAACGATTACGATTATTTTTATAGCTTTCATTATTTTATACGTACACATGTATATCAATACCGTGCGTAATCAATATACGCGTAATATTTCTAAACGTTGTGTTATTAATAATTTGAAAACGAACGCGTAGCGTTCGCTAAATTCAGTTTTCCTCTTACGAGTAACTTAGAATGTCGCGTTACTTACGTTCAATTTACGAGGCGCAGTGGAAAAACCGCGACCTAATTAACACAAGAATAATTTCTTTCCCAAATTATATTAACTAGACGGTTTAAACACGCGTTCACGAAAATTTAATCAATCCTGTGTACAATTTGTCGCAACGGCCGTTTATATTCTCGTTAATAGGACCTTTCGCGAGAATTATTAATTTAACGCCCGAGTGAATTATTAGTCGATCGCTAATACGGTTAATAACGGAAATTTTTTTAACGTTATTACGTTTTATAATTACGTTATTAATTTTTATTTTTTCATTAGCTTTCAATTAAAAATTGAAAAAGTTCGACAATTCGTATGTAATATAGACAGTTTACAAACGCGTTTAATGTTTTAAATAATTTAACAAACGATTTCGAAAAGAGTAAAATCCGAATAGAAAATAAATTTGAAAACGGTAAGCGTTATAAATAAATATATTAACGTTTTTTGGGGAGGAGCTGATGAAACGTGTATTAACTATTTTTAAATCTTGTCAGATAACGCGAATAAGAGTCGACAGTTATCGTGAAGGGGTGGTTGTAAAATAATCGTATAATAACGAGCGTGGCTAATAACGACTAACTTATAATACGGAACCGTTAAAAAAAGGACAAAATTGGAAACGTTATTTGTACAGTCGGTCGCTTTTAAGATTATTAACATTTATACGTTTATTTCGTACTCATGTAAAAGCAATAAAATATATTATTAAGGGAACAATAACATTATTAAAAAAGAAAACGACGATAAGGAATAAATTCTAGGAAATAAATAAGTGTCGGAGTTTTATTCGCGTTACGGGTTATTTTAGTTTTGAAATAAAAATAAAAGTTTTAGTACCAGACGTATAGTTTTTTTTTTGTCGAATATTCTTATTACGTCGATAATTTCGATACTCGAAAACAATTACGTTAATTGTGTTTCCGATCGTAAAAACCTAAGTATGACGCGAGAAAAAAAAAACCGTACGCGTCGCGCTCGGAAAAGCTACGTTACGAGAATAAAGTCGTAACCGTATACGCACGTCGTTCCGAACGTTTTCGGAACACGACGATTGGCGTTTATCCGAAACGGATAGAGCGCGTAATATTTGTTTATCGTACGTTTCGATATATACGAAAAAAAGGCGTAAATAAAATATTAATCTCAATGAGATCGTAAAAGTACGCGTCACGATTTCCGCGCGAGATCCCGGGATGTGCGGGATGTTCGGGGCCATCGGGATCGTAAAACGCGCCGAGACCGTGGAGCGGAAAGGAGCTAATAAAAATATACACAATATTCGGCCCTCGTCGATAGTGTATACGAAGTAATAACTCGTTTCGTACAACGAAATGTGCCGAACGAAAATGATTTTTCAACGTTTACGGACCTTACGTATCCGACACAATTACCGTTCCGAACGGTTTACACGACACCCGTACGCGTTGTTGAACTTTCGGTAAATATTTGTTTTTCACGTTCGCGCTATTAGTAGTTTTACGTTCGAAATAAAACGAGAGACATCGCCGTTCGTGAATTATATATATATATATATTTTTTCTTTATTCGACGGCGGGCGAGTCGGCCGTTTCGTTTAACGCGGTTAACGTTATTCGTGATAATGGTTGATTAGCAATTGATTTGAAATGTCCCGGATGTGGAACGAATGGATCGATACGGAGTAATTAGTTACTTTTTTTTATTTCTCGCGTAGATCGCGACCAAAGCCAGTTCGCCCGAACGCTAAAGTTTAATTATTACGTATTGCGGAAATTAAGCCGAGTTTTAGAATCGAGCGGCGTTCGGTGCCGTGATTCGGTGTATCGGTCGTGACGAAATGAAAATGAATGCAGTCCAAGTAGCCGTCGGTCGTATCGCTTTTGAAACGCAACGCGTTAGGTTGGCGAGCCTTTAAGTTTGGCGAAACCGATCGATCGACCGAGCGACTGTAAACGTAATTTTTCGGCGAAATGTCCACCGGTTAACCGTCAACGCGCAGTTTTGAGCAATCGACGCGCACGGGGTCGGGTTTTCGGCGACGGTAAAGGTCCATCCGGACGCGATAATATATTCGCCGTCGAGTCGACGAACGTCGACAAAATTAGCGTTTTACTCGTACGACGTTAAATTTGCACAATAATAACGGCGCCGCGCACAATACGCGCGACGCGCGATACGACGACCACCGGTTGCGCGTGTCGAAATATCGTCGGCAGAGTGACGGCGACGCCGCGGGACGGGAATTGATAATACGCGTTACAGTTCCCCCCGTATCTTTTTGTGCGTATTATAACGTATAATAATATTACGCCGTCGCGCGCCATTGTGTACGCGTCACGCGCGGTTGAGACACGCGATAACTATATTGGGTTCGTCGCCGCCGCCGTCGTCGTAAGTCGTTATGTCTCGTGACGTTCCGATAGTTATAGCGCGGGCGCGTCCGTGGGCCGTACGCGAAACCGTCCGAGTTTATCGATAAACGATTACGGGCGTTAACGACGACGGCGTAAAAACTACTTCGGAAAACCAACGTCGACGATTTTATCCCGAACGTCGTTACGATTTTGCTTGTACACCGGTCACGTGCTGCGATACTGTGATCCAATACTGCGATCGTCTTAAAACCGCGGGCCGCTCTCTATTCGCCGTTATCCGCGCGCGACAACACCGACGATAACGCCCGCGACGGGTAGTTCGGCTCAACGGCTGTTCGCGGCCAGCAGACTAAACGAATTTTCGAAATTTTCGAAAAAAAAAACGAGACAACAGTTTCGCCCCTCGTTAATACGCCGATAAAAACGAAAAATCGATCCATGATCGATACTGGCGCGCGCTTACGAGTATTATAATTGTTACGGGGCTCATTGACGGGGGGACGCGATTTTCTTTCGCTTAAAACGAAAATCTCTCGTTTAAAACCCGACGAATTTTAAACAAAACGAATCGTCGAGCAAACGGTTCCACATTTTTAGCGTTCACGAAATACTATCGATTCGAATATCGTGGCCCACATGGTGACTACCGGGTTATAGTACGATTATCCAAAATCATCGGCGGTTTGGTGGGAGGGGGAGGGGTGTACTTATTATGTATTTTTTTTTACACGTTTTATCTCGCTTGTCGCGTCGCCCAAACGTACGCGCACATTAATCGTACCCGATTTTGGTACGTATAACCGTATTTTTATTTTCCCGAGAGTGTCGAGTCTTACGTAGTTTCTCGTGTTTCGTTTTCTCGTTCATCGGCGCAATTTATCGTTTCGGTACGGTAATTGCCGCCGAAACGTAAATAAATAATTACCACGAAACTTTGTACATAATTCCCGGATTTTTAAAATTCTTCTGTCTGCTGCAAATTTAAAATGTAATTTCCGCCTGTTTTTATCAAGTCGATCCTTTCGGCGCTGAATAATTCATGATTCGTTTTGTTTCGTATTATTATTATTATTATTTTTATTCTCGAATATAAACCGGCGCGATTTCGATTTTACGATGACCCAACGAAACTGTTTTCCAGTACTAGTCGTTTTGGAGTTGGCACTTTACGAGTATATCGGCTGCAGATTATGGCGTAAAAATCGTTCGTATTTATCGAGACGATAGGCCGAACTTTCCCGTATACGAAACCGTTAAACCGTTAAATTTTTTTACTAAGTGACCAATATAACGTTTTTAAAGTATAACTGAATTCATTTACGCGACGATAAATATTATTACTTTAAAAAATAAGCGTATCGTAATGTAAGGCCACGTTAATTGTACCAACACATTCTCGTATTACTATTTAATATGGTTTTAAACATATTCGTGATATCTTGTTGAGGGGAGATGAAACTTTTTCACCCTTCTCCTCTCTTCCACAATCGTGAATACATTTTTAGCGTCGTGTATTATTTTAAGCGTGCCCGACTTAGACTTTAAATTGACTGTATACATAATACATATACGTATATATTAAAAATACGCCGATAGTAATTATCATTAATCGTTTATACGAGTCCTCCCGTACGTCCATAATAATTACGCGTACCCGATATTTAAGGTTTATTTTTTAACGCCGAGCTAGAAAATTGTTCGGTTGTTTCCGTTCATTTACGACGCCCCGATAATGTCCATTTTGTTTTGCCTTCTCGACGAACGTACCATATTCCGATACAAACCGCCGACGGCTTGGACTCAAATTGATTTGTTTTCGCTAGGTAAACAATATGCGCGAGTGGGTTGATAAGGAACGAACATGGTGTTTTCATAAACGTAACATTTTACGGTATACAATGTATAATTGTGCAATAATCGACGATTCCTGAAATCGGCACGCACGTAAATAACGAACGACTAATTAAATAAA
>JAIPRN010002808.1:6432-26609 GCA_025469175.1 Geopemphigus sp. TES_GeoC_2020 | reverse complement strand
TATTATATATATATATATATATATATATATATATATATATATATATATATATATACTTACATACAATCTCAAATCTAATACGTGAAGTGTTCTTTCAGCCAGCCACGACCCTGTTGAGGTAATAGAAAAAAAACCCTACAGGATTAATAAAATGTACAAGGATAGGTTAAGGATAGCAGTTCGTTTATTACGCATGAAAGGTGCAATTACAATGTATATATTTTTGCCGCGTTGTAAAGAATTAAAGGTGACAATCATGATAAGTCGATGAGAATAATAATAATAATAATTATTATTATTATTATAGCACGTAGCTAAACACGTTGTGTAGGAGTATATATAACGATAATTATGACAAAGATGCGTGCATTTTCTTTTAGTGAAAATAGGGGAGAGTATGTGTGATAATATTGCTAAACCAGAGTATTCACGATACTCGTTACAGGAGACAGTAATTTATTGGGAAACTAATTCCAAAAATTCTCACGTAGTTCTTTCAAAAGTTTTTAAAGAAATGTTTAAAAAAATGTACATTTTGTTTAATTATATAATGTGCACTCGAAAAGTTGGTCCATCACTTTTAAAAGTTCGTATAATTTTATGATGCTAAAGAAGAAGGTTGGTATATAAACATGTATTTAAAGTCTGACATGTTAGATCAATTATAAACGAATAATATTGCAAATATGTTAACATTTAACACAATGCACCCAATAATGCACGTTTTTCTTATTTAAAAAAAAAAACAGATACTGTATTCTTATCATATGACATTCTATAATTTTATTGTAAAATTGTAAATCCATTTATAAATTTTAGAAAATAATATATATTAACAATTAAGTAAAAATGTTAATACAATATGATGGACAAATTATATATATAAAAAAAATGTATGAATACCAATATAAGATTATATCAATATCATATTTTGATTTTTTAAATTTTAATTGCGAATAAAAATATAAAAATTAGTGAACGAAAAAATACTGAACATATTTAAAAGACCTTAATCCTTTAATGCTTTAGCAATTGAACATATCAGATTTAAAAGAGTAACATACTCACTACAACCTTCTTGCAATCTATAAGCACAAATACTTATGGATTTACAAATTAATGCCTTTTGTCTGTCTTTTAAATCTGTAGAAAACACAATTTTATCATGCAATTGCTCTAGAATTTGAGCTGCTGAATATGCCTCGAATATTAATTCCTCTACAAAACCGTCCATTTTTTGATAATTGTATGAATGACCTATGTCCATCATACGATCTAACCAGATGTCTGGAACAGTGCCAATGACCTCAAGCACGTCTGCTTCTTCAATACTTTTTTCTCCTTTTAATCTAGCTGTACTTTGAAGTGATGTGATTGCCCTACGCATATCTCCTCCAGAAGCATCAACTAATCGTGCCAGCACTCGTGACTCACATTTTACTTCTTCTTCTTTACATATGTGTTCAAGACGAGCCAACATGATATCATGTGATAGAGGTTTGAATCTGAACTTAGAACAACGAGAGGTCAATGGATCAATAATACAACTCACATAATTGCAAATAAGACAGAATCTAGTAGTCTTTGTTTCACGCTCAATGGTACGTCTAAGTGCTGCTTGAGCTGGTGCTGTCATTGAGTCTGCTTCATCTAAGACAACAATTTTGAATGGTGGACATGGTTTACCATCTGGTCTTCTATTAGAAGCTGTAAGCTGTGCAAAAGTTTTAACTTTATCTCGAATTACTTGAATACCACGATCATCAGAAGCATTAAGTTCTAACATGCGTTCTTTGTACATGTCTCCAAATAACTGACGGGCAGCTGCAATTATGGTACTCGTTTTACCTGTACCAGGAGGTCCATAAAATAATAAGTGAGGCATATCGGCACCTTGTTCTAAACATTGCTTTAGTACAGTTACAATTTCGGCCTGTTCAGCTACTTCATCAACTGTGCGAGGTCGATACTTTTCAACCCAAGGTATAGTACTATCAGATATTCCTCGCAATATATTTTTACTCTTCAAATCACTACTAGTAGATTGTTGATCTTGGTTGATCTTTCCAGTTTTAAGAAAAGAATCCATGGTATTTTAAATTCCTATAATACAAGAATTAAATTTTTAATTAATCGTTCATTTTAATGTAAAATAAGTTAACAAATATATGTACATTTGTAGACAGATAAACATATAGATATAGATATATAAATCTTAATTTAACTTACTTATGTATCATATAAATATGTGGTACGACTAAAAGTAACTTGGTGACTTTGACTTTAAATAGTTGAATATAACTATATAAAATGTACTTTATTTTACCACGCTGAAAATAATGAAAAAAAAAACCTATTAATTATATTTAAAAAAATATCTTATCTAGGTACACATATTTGAAAACTAACTTAAAATTGGTTAATTTCGTAATATAAAACAATGCTGGATTTTAACGTATTTACATTAAATAATAATATAATAAAATACTTCTTGTTTGGATTTTGTGTCAAACATTAGTTGATAAAAGCAAAAATTAGTATAATAAAACTTTCGAAAGCATAAGATTATTGGATTCATTTTACTGATATAGTTTAAAACAATACTTTTATTTTATTTCACTTAAATAGATCATACTTCTTACATCACTTGTAGTTTGATATTTTGATTAGTGCAATACTTACACATTAAATGACATAATTAAAATTTTTTTGGAAGTTCATCTGTCAGTATTGTATTTATATTTTTCTTATTAAAATTCAATATTTAAAAACATTTTTAAATAAAGTAATCCATAAATCATAACAAAATATCAATAATTAACATAATTATAAACAATAATATACAATATGAACACAACACCACAATTAGGACTATGAATCACATTTCAGTTGTGTATAATAAATGATGATTTTACATTGCTTATAAATATTGCAAAAGGAAACGTGCAATATCCAATTCATGGATCCTGACAAATATTTTATAACTAATAATTATGGTTCAAATTAGATAATTACATAAATTTAAACGTTTATTAAAGTGACAAAAAGCGTTATTTTAATAAAAAAAAAAATGCGAATTATACGTTAATATTTTGTTTAAATAAGCTGTAATTGTATAATGTCAAATGCCCAAATAAATTTAAAAAACAGACATTTATCTTTCTTTGACTTATCTAAAAATATAATTCGATGAATTTAGAAATACGTAATTATTAATTAATTACTTTTCGGGTTAGTTTTGTAACGCTTAAGCTCTAAATATAATATTTTACTTAATATTAAAAAACATTGTCTATAACATTATACAATAACAAGTATACAAAATATAACTAGTACTTACGCATATATTAAATCTTTTTAAATAATTACAGGAGAAAACGAACTCAATAATTAATAAATACCTCAATTTCTATGGTTTACACGAATCACAATGTAGTTTTACTGATAACGTTGTTTACCGCCAAAAAAAGTTCACAGCTAATTGTTTTTTTTATCATAATTTAGGTTATGTTTTTGATAGATTAAAATGTTTGATTCTTTTCTAAATCAATAAAATGATATAGAAAATTGATACCAACAATTTTAACTTAAGTCTTTAACTACAAATTAATCTTAAACTTAAAGTCTGAAACTTTTATTTAAACCTGTTTATTTTTGTAAATAATTGTATATTAGACATAATATTATTTACGATATACATAATCAAACGTAAGTTAATTTCCAAGTTTTATTTTACCTTTACGGTTTATTTTACTTGTAATGTAATGGTGTTATTTATTTTTATAATGAAAACTATGATATAATGTTAAGTACAACATTAATGTTTCTGTTTGTGTATCAAAAAATTTTCGAAAACAAAATTTATTTATAAACTCATTTTTGATTCAAAAACCATAATATTGGCAACAATTTTATATAACATCTAATTAGTAACAATATTTTTCTTTAAGAAATATGGCTGAAGAGGAATCAAATTCCAAACCATCTTATCCTCTGAAAGTTTTGTACTGTGGAAATTGTACGCTTCCACCAGAGTATTGTGATTTTTCCTCAGATACTGATCGCTGTCGAGAATGGCTTGAAAAATATCTACCAGATGAATTTAGTAGAATTATGTCATCTAGTGGGAATACTGGTGGTGATGATTCTGATGAGAAAAAAAGGCAAAAACGTGGTGGTAAGGGTATGGTGAAGTCGAAAAAGAAAGATGATGGCCCTAAACAAGTAAGCATATTTTTTAGTAAAATTAAAATATTTATACATTTTTACTGATGTATATAAACTATTTAGGTATGTTTATCTAGAGCACCAAGAGGCAAAAAGAAATCTGTTACTGTTGTCACGGGCTTAAATACATTTAATATTGATTTAAAAGTTGCTGCTAAATTTTTTGGCACCAAGTTTGCTTGTGGATCAAGTGTGACTGGTGATGATGAAATTGTCATACAGGGTGATGTAAAAGACGATTTGTTTGATATAATACCTGAGAAATGGCCAGAAATTGATGAAGATTATATTGAAGACCTCGGAGATCTTAAACGGTGATTGCAAAAAGGAATAAAAGAAATTGATTTCAAGCGTGAAATGGGATGTTCTACTATAGAATTTTTTGTTTGACCAAAGACAAATATGTATTCTTCAATTTATTGTGAACCAGAAATATTAAAATTTATGAAATGAATATACTAATGAATATTATTTCAATTTACATTGGTTAATTTTATACATATTTCCACATATTAGATATTTAAAAATGTATCTGTATATAACATTTAATATTTGTTATAACAGTACATAACATATGATTAAAATATACAATAGCTAATCGTTCGATTCTATGAAAATATATTTTAAGTCATACATTTTTAACTAAGCCGATTACATACTTTGTTAACATTAACAAAAATTAAAGATTAGAGATTGTATTTACTGTAAAACAAGACATATAAAATTATATAACAAAATTAGACAAAAATAATCAAAATTATAATTTAGAACCGCAATAAAAAATTGAGTGACCAATTTCAAAAATTCGTTAAGCTTTTTAACGTGCAGCCAATGGCCAGTGATATATAAAAAAAATTTAGCTAAAGAAAATATTTGTTTAACAGCTTCATGATCTGCCAGATTCAAAAAAGGTAGATTTTTCACTTGTTATAAAATATATTGGCCTATAGAACTTTGACTGACTAGATGGAAAATCACTAACAAATTTTTTTAAAATTTGCATCATTAATTCTAAGTTTACACACCATCGAAATTTGTTGTCTACTTAAATAATATTATTAGGAATCGTCTGAGGACTGCATTCTGTAAAATTATAAAATATGAAACAAATTATTAAAGAACAATTTATCTCTATATTATTGATTAGTGAAAAACGTAATTATTCTAAATCTACAGTTAATGATTAATCATAATTTTCTACACTTCGATAGTACTTTTCATTTATTCAGTTGCTGCTAATTTTCGTACTTGAATTTCACTTTTTGTGTGAAAAGTGCTTTACTATTGATTGATGATATATATCAACCATTATTAAAGATTTCATAAGTTCTGGCTACAAACATTAAAATTAATATTTTTCATCGTCAACAATTACATAATTATTAAAATAGTATTGAAAAACAAACCTTATATAAATGACTGTAATATACATTATTGTTCTATCAACCATACTATGACTAATTAATGACGTTTTACTCATATTTAGTTTTTTTATTAATAATTCAGCCATTAAATTATATATTAGATCTGCAGTATGTGATGAGTGTATGATGTAGGTCAGTATTATATAGATGCAGATATGATAAATATGAGAAGCGGCAATGAAATGATTCTGCGAATCAATGCAAACAGCTGTTTGGACTCTTGCACACCCAAACCTACACCAAATCTAGAAAACTATTCAATACCCACACACATAAGATTTCTTATAGTATAAAAAAGAAGAGCCAAAGTAATTTGGCAAAGAACCAAATATTCCTCAGACAAAAGAACTTTTAACAACTTATGCACATTATTAAAAAAACAACTAGCGAAGCTATGCTCAGATGATTTTTGTTAAAATTACGTTGTTTTCAGAAAAAAATAGCTTTCTGTGGAGAACTACTCATAATATCCTAAAATATAAATCAATCGTTTCTTATAAAAAAAACAAAATGGTAGCTGGGCAATCGATGACATAAGTAAAACTGAAACTTTCAGAAAACATTTATCTGGGGTATTTCAACCAAATACAAATCTAATCGACTCAGTGGCAGCAAACAGAACTGATGAATTTTTATCAATCCCTCTCCCTTTAACTTTCCTTTCCAAACACTTTCCCGGAAGAAGTTAAAATTTGTATACATATATAGCTTTCCACTAAAAAGATCTCCAGTCTTCAAATTAATAACTGCTGAAGTAGCACGCAAGCTCTTATATAAGGTCATTTATCCACTTCATACATATACTTAATACTATTTTTAGATAATCATATTTCCCAATTCAATAAGACATTTTCATTAATAATTCTATTCCCTAAACCAAACAAACTCCTAAACAATCTCATAGACCATTGCTTCTATTTTTCTTCAATCTCTACAAAAAGCTAATATTAAAACATATAACCCATAATTTAAGAGAACCATTCTAAGATTACGATAAAATTGGTCGGTTGTCGAAAATTGTAGCTGATCGTATTTTTCAAAGTCAAGTTATTGCGCGAACAATGACATCAAGTTTTGATTTAAGTACTTTTTACTACAAGCGATTATTTTTGAGACATTTTGAAGGCGCCACGGAACCAAAGAACATTTTGATAACAATTTTCTCGTGGACGATGTGTTATAATCCAAACACAAATTGAAAACTATAAAGTAAAATAAATGGTATCGACGAACAGTAGGAGTTCAAATTATTTTTGGGAACGAGAATAAATGCTAAATAATTCCAAAACGATATTGCCTATTGAAAACTGCGAGTATATTAACATAAATATATAGTTGTCCACATACGTGTGCATGGAATCGTCACCTTAGTATTCTGTCGTCTCACCAGTCACCAATTTTTGTATCAGATGCTCCAAATACCGCAACAAGCTGTATTCCTTAATTCGTCCACAATGTCTTATTAATTTGCCTATTCCTATCTTTTTTTTAACAAGTTATCGGCAATACACTCATTGACCAGGAATGCCTGAAAGCAGTACTTCGGACCATTGAGTCGTCATCGTTTACTGAAAAATAATATTTACAAAAATTGGTTTTACAAAACGATCATCTTTAATGAGAAAGGCAAGCAACATGAGCTATCCCCATGTTGTATTACCTTAACCCCCCGTACATTAAATATAATTTGCAATAATCCTTAAAAAAACTAACACTTCTTAAGAACTATCACATGAATGGTGCGCGGTGACAGGACAATTCCCTGTCACGGGGTAGCCACTTACATTTTCCTTTAGATAGCTTAAGCTAACACATGAATGGAGTGAAATTAGGACAGTCCCCTGAGACGGCACTACTTACATCGTACTTTACAAGAATAAAAACGATTCTTCTTCCTCAATTTAGCGGCCTAGCTGCTAATACCACCTCCTGCGGCCACGACGTAACGAAATTGTCACGCCAAGAGCCTGCTTCTGCCGTTCGGCGACTTCTTTCGCTATCACCACGCATCGCCACAGGGATGGCGGCCCTTTTTTTGCATCTTAGCCAAAGTAGCGACTGCCCGCGTGTCAAAGTCTAAAGAAGGCACCCAGGTCGGTGTGCCGTACAATATTACCGATTGCACGACGTTGATGAGCAAGCGCCGTTTGGCCTTGCGCGGCCCGCCGAGATTTGGCATCAGGTCGGTCATGGTTCCTATAACCCGCTGCGTTTTGTTGGATACTGTGCGAAGGTACGTTTACAGATAGGAATTTATCTTACACGCAGTTCGTTTCCACCCGGTTGTTTCCATTGTGGATCGGCCGGGAGGAGGAAAACGCGTTTCGCACGAACTTTTACTATAAGACGTTTGTCCGTGAGCGGGACGTACTCGTACGATTGACCGGAGGATTCACTCCGGGCGACTTGGTCAGTCGCATGCTGGAGTCTTTGGCCATGTGGGACGAGACTGCTCGCTTCGCGGAGTCGGTGATGATGGCCAAGGAGGTCGTTGAGCGCGAGAGATGAGCCCTTACTCAGGTGGCTCTGTTACATAGAAGCAGATATAGGAGGAGAGTTGACTGATGCGGATTCCCGCGAGGTAGAAAAAGATTATATTGTATTATTTTTATTTTGACCAAAGGATGATGTAAATGGTTGGCACGTAGCGGGGAATTATACTGTTACCCTTCGTGCATTCTTACGAAAAATTATTTATATTTTTTATTTTTCTTAATTAGCGAATGCAAATGGCGTCGCGTGTCAGAAAATGTTCCTAACATTTTCGACCCATTCTTCGGACATAACATTTTTGTAATATTAGATTTTATGTAAGGGACTTTGTTGTATGGCGGGAAATAGTTTCGTTATATTCCCATTAAGGAAGATTGTTGCCAAGCAATAAACAATAGCGACGCACTGAAGTACTGCTCTTAAGCTTTCCAGATAGTAGGTGTATTGTTGATTTTTGATTTTAAAAAAAATTTCGTTTATGCAGTTAATTACTCTACTCCATTGGTGGATAAGCTGAGGAGTAAATCGGAAATATTGTCATCAGTTCTAATAGCTAAAAGGAAATTACATGTCTCATATGTATGTTTTTTGTTTGTTCACCTTTTTTGTCATTTTAATCCAAAGCAGTAAAATTAATTTAAAATATATACTTATTTAGATGTTATTTTGTTACTTTTTGGTGATTTTGACCAATTGACATTAAGTGCATTGTATAAGCTTAAGTGACAATGAATACGGGTTTTTCAGATAGATATAGAAAATAAGTTGAGATTTGTAGTTTCTATATTATAATTATAAGATCGGTCCATTGTGATTTTGTTACATAACCACATTAAAATGTATACATCAAAATCATGTTTCATCTTATACTTTTTTGTGTGGAATTTTATGGCTTTAGTTATTATTTCTATTGTTAGTTTTAATTATTCGTTATTAATAATAATGTCAAGGTTAATTCACATTTTTGATTATTTTATAATTGTCATTCATTGTACATTTTATGATAAGCTCAATGATCTATTTCAAAAGTTGTTTATTGAAAATGGACACTCAAAATTTGAGAATATAATGGTTTTATTGTGGCCATAGATAGAGCAGTTGATATTTATTGTTCCCTCACAGGATCAGTATAATTATATTTTCAATATTTCAGTTTTTTATGTAGAAATTATGATCATATGTTTAAAAATAATCTGTACCCAATAACAACAAATTTAAGAATAAAAAACGCACATTTTATTCATTAAATTGTATTTAATTAGTCGTTATATATTACAAAGAAGATTGATTAAAATTATTATTTTATTTCAGTTAGATATCGACCTTTTGTTTAAAAATAAATTGTTCTATAAATAATTTTTCGATTAAAAGAATTATATACTAATGTAATTTGAGTTTGAATTATTACATAAAAATTATGATAGTAACTGCTTTTTGTTTTATACATTGTTTTTATGGATATAGTATATTTAATATAAGAATAAGTAATGATATTTTTAAATAAAATGTCTTTCTACTATAGTAGTTCTAAAGTCCTAAATATGTGTAAATGGCCTGATGAATTTGCTCCAACATAGATTGCTTGTGTTGGATGTACTTCTATTACTGGACAATATGTTAATAAATTATTTGATATTAGATCATGTAACAACAATCCATTGGAACGATAAATTTGTATCTGAAAAAAATGTATAAGAATTTAATCATAGTTTTAATTATTTCAAATGATAAATGTAATAAAATAGTTTTTAATAGAATTATGAATGTAACAATAATATGAAAATTTGAGGACTAGAAGGACTAGTGGAGATTTAGGTTTATTCAAATATTTTTCAACTTTATTCAATTCAATAGAGGCTAAAAATATGGACAAATTGACGGTTTCAAAACTGTATATTAAAGCATACTTTATATATTACAAAATATATTATACAATTGATTGTCTATAAAACAAAATTACATTTATTTACTTTCAACTAAAGTTTTGTTTTTTCGTTAACATTTATTTCTCTATTATTTTTAAATATTGCAATTTTAAAAGTGGTTGTTATAAAAATTACTAACACGTTGTTCAATTTTTTTTATTATATAAATAATTATGTGTCTAATGCTTAGATGGATAAGTGGGGTGATAAGGAAAGATAGGATAAGAAATGAATATGTAAGGGGAAGCATAGGAATAGTGTCAATAGTAGATAAGATGAGAGAGAATAGACTTAGATGGTTCGGGCATGTCATGAGGAGAGAATAGTTGAAAGCAGTAAGAACTGTTATGGAAATTAATATCGAAGAGGAAGAGGAAGACCAAAGAAGAAGTGGGTGAATACAATAGAGGAAGATATGAAGACTGCTGGTGTGAGTGTGGAGGATGTGGGAGATTGGGCCAATTAGAGGTTTAGGACGAAGGTGTCCGACTCCAAATAGATAATATAAAGGCGAGAGAGATGATGATGATGATGATGATGAAATAATTATGTCTACTTTATTTACTTAAATGTTATATAATGACATATTACTGTTATTCTATAACATACGTGTTACTTAATAAATGATTATGTAATTAAACCTAATAATTAAAATACGAATGTATATTTGAGAAATAAATTATATTTTTATGTTTAAGAATTTTCTAGAAATATTTTACTGGTTTTTAATAGTATATTTAAAAATTATATTAATGCATATCTGGGTCGTATTTAAAAATTTTAACAATCTAAAAATCCACTTTATAGTTATAACTACAGCTTTTACTTTTTCTTCAAAATATATAAAAACATTTTTAAATATTAAGTTTTTGAGTTATAGTGTCACATCAACACCACAAATTAATTTTGACATTGTATTTTAATTTCATAACAATAATGTTGTTAGAACATTGAATTTAATAAAATGAATTAGCGACAATTTTAAAGAAGAGAAATTCCTTGCAACTATTTGTATTTTATTAAGTAATAATAATTATATGTATACTTACCCTTTTTGGAAGTTGTAATGAACCAACAAAAAAAACATCATCTCTTCCTGGATTCCACTTAGCCTTAAATACAGAAACCCAAGCCCCTGTATGATTGTTATGTTTTATTTCTGTAATAGGTTCTAAAGAGTAATTAGTAATTAGTAAATATTTTTTTAATAAAACGTATTAAAAAATTTAATTTAATAATAGTTTAATTAATTCTTTAAGAAAATTATACAAAAAAAATATTTCACATGTAAAATAATTTGAACATAATGTATATTGTATATACAATTTTTTTATTAATTTAAATGAAATATTAATAACAATATAAAATAAATATTAATTTTGTATTTATATATACATATATTTAACTTACTTGTAGCCGTATCATTTAATGTAGTAGTATTAAAGATTTTAATAACATCTTCATTAGATGTTGAAACCATATTTATACCAGTAGCAGAAAAAAAGGCACTTGTTAATGCTTTAGAATGTTTAAATTTCAAAACTGGATTAATTGTATTACTAGTTGTTTTACGTATGTCAAACAAGCAAGCCTCTCTAAAGGAACATAAATAATTATATTATAATAATAAAACAAAACATTATGGATAAGACTTAATAAACAAAAAATTAATTATAAGTGTATAAATATATTATTATTTATAATTATTACCCTAATCCAGATGAAGTCAAAAAGTAATGATTATGTAATGGGTGACATTGAACTGTACGCACAGATTTATTATGGCAATATATAGTACCACTTATTTCATTAGGTATTCGTGTATCAATTATATCTACACGACCAGAACCTTAAAAGTATATTTGATATTCTTAATTATTACTCATTATGAAACTTATTTAACAAGTGTATATATATATGAATAGATAACATACCACTGCCAATTAAAAGGTTTCTTTCATATTCAGTATGCCAAGTGGTATGAGTGTTATTCATTTTTTCTGTAGCCCATAAGCTTGATTTATAAATCTATTTATACACATTTTTATAATAATAATAACAATACGTATTTTAGTGTAATTAAAGAATGAAAACAATGTTTCATTAATACTAACAGTATCAAAAGTACATTTAACTAAGTCACCACATCTGACTGATCCATCATGGCTAGTTGAAAACAACTTATGTGTATCCCATGAACAAAATGAAAGACAGTTTATTGGAGCATCGTGTATTTGATAAATAGGCACTTTTAAATTGTTTGATCTGTTATATAACGCTAACAAATATAATTTTTTATATCGTTAATGTAATACTATTTCATAACAAATATTTCTATACTAAATTATATTATTGTATAGGTAGTCTTACCTACGTTTCCGTTCAAATCACCAGCAGCAATTATTAAAGATCTTTTTGAAGGATGAATAGCTAGAGAATAAATACGGGTCTTAGTCACTCTTATTGAAGGTTCGTCCATTTTGAGGCTTTTTACTACTTTAGTGAATCTAAATATAAAAATAAAAATTTAGCTTCACATATCATTATTCGAAAATTAAATAATTTATCTGATTTTAGTAGAACATAAATACATACATACATGTATTATAAAACAAGAGTTAAATGAAATATAATATATACGCAGAAATGTTTAAACACTTTAGAAGTTGAATATTATGTTGTGCTTAAAAATAAATACATACTATACATACAGTGTGGCATAATATAAGTATTTTTAGGGTCATACAATTTTGAAAAAAAGTTTACATATATTAATTACTTTTTTGTCAATATTATAAAAAATATTTAATGTTTAAAAAAAAATGAAATTTTACAGAAATTACCTATTATAAAGATTATTTAAAATTTGGTTTAGCAAATTTCATAACCAATAATACTTAAAGATAATAATTTAGAATTTATTGCATACTTATTAAAGTCACACGTGTCAAAGTTAACAGGTTCATTAATGTCTGCATTTAAATTTTTAAAAAAATTAGCATCTGTTTTTGGAATATGTATAGAGTCTAAATAATAATAAAATGTATTAATTACAGTTTTTCTTTAACATTATTAGTATATTTCTATTTAAAATTAAAATACTCACCTTTATCAAAAACATTATGTGTAAGATTTTTAGCATTAAAACTATCATTAATAGACGATGATTTTTGATTAATTGAATTTCCTTCAAATAAATTTAAAGGTTCATGTATATTAGCTATTCTTAGTGAACGTCTAACAGGAACTCTGAAAATGTATATATAATTGTATTAAAGAAAAAAAAAACACAAAAACAAGATTGAATAATTATTTAGTACTTACAAAGGGGATACACTTTTTGAATCAATTTTATTATTAATATGAGCTGATTTTTTCACATTTGCATCTTGTTTTAAGTTATTTGCTAAAGTCTCAGCAGCTTCATTTATACCTAGTATACTGAAATATTTTCATATTTTAATCAGTGATTCCCAATTTTTATACTTTTTGTTTTATTACAATGAAATGTATTACTTTGGAAAAAAATGGAATTACTAGTTATAACTTTTCTATTAACAATTTTGATTGAAAAAGGCTTTAGTATAGTTAAAAAATTAAGAAGTTGCTTGGAAATTAAATATTAATCTATTGTGAAATAACAGTCAATCAGTAATAAACATTTCACAACAAAGGTGTTTTTTTAAATATTAATTAAACTGTATAATTTATACTTTTAGTCAGTATTTATATTTCAAATAACATCGTTTAAAATAAACAAATACATAAGTAAAAATACAGTAATTTTAATTTAAATTTGTTAAAATAAGAGGGATGTTGGATTACGTTTTTTTTGTGAAGGGTGGTTCAAGAAAACAAGTTGTAAATCAATGTTTTAATCTAAAGAAAAATGTGTTTAAATACTTTAATATAATTTTCGATTTTATTGTAATAGTATATATTCCAATATTAAAACTGTATACAATTTTATGAAATTCTCTGTTAAAATGTTTCAATTTTTTAAAATACTCATAAAACAATATTATTTTAAAGTCAATGAATTATAGGTATAATTTAAACTAATCATACATTGTATTATTTATAAGTCAAAGATTAAAACATTTTTTTTGTCATGTTTCATAATTGATATAATAATAGGTTATGTGAAGTTAGATTAGGACTGAAATACATATTTACTTTTATACTCTATACATAACTGATACTTATTTAGTATCTATACAGAGTTTATTTTAAAAGTTTTTATTTATAAAAAATTATATTTAGATAAATGATACCATTTAATTTTCATAATAATTGTATGATAATGGAGATTTAATAAACCCAAAATAGTTATACAAAAACAAAAATAATATTTATACGATTAATTTACAGAACATGAAACAAACTATACAAGTAACACACACTTAAAGTGACAATAAAATATAATATAAAATTAAAACGAAAACTATATATATATATATATATATATACAATTTTGTATGAATAATCCATGATTACGCAACCATATTACAATATTTTGTTTCAATTAGTAGGTATATTTAAAAAGATAAATAAGCATATATAATGGTTTTTTTTATCTTAAAATGCTGATTAAATGTCAATTTTAATTAGCTAAAATAGTAAATTTAATTTAAAGTGTCTAAATCAAACAACAAGTTATCATATAACTTACTCAAACATTTCCATATTCTGTTTCATTCTTTTTTCTCTGATTTCTGCATATGTCAAATGGTCATCTTCATCAGATGACATGTTGTCATATTTTGTAATCTTAGAAGATGGCATATCTTCATTTCTGATCATACTGCAAATAAAACAGTATCTTATTTATGATATAAATATTATAACAAAATTTGGTACTAATATTATGGTAACTTTGTTATTAATTTTTTGAAGTAACGCAAAACTATATTCATTATTTATGAATAACTTTGTTAAATAATCCATATTAAATATGGATTATTAAATATTACAAATTTTGTTATGTAATATGTAAAAGTTTTCTATAAAATCATTTTCATAAACAAATTTTGGCAATTGGTAAAGATTAGATAATGAACAAATTGAAAAAGTAGAATATCTTATAATATATTAATATCAGAATAGTTTTCCTGAAAATAAGAACATATATTGATTAGTAATTAACAAGTCTTTTGTCAACCTGATGCTTTGATTTAAAGGCATCTAAAACATAACATTATAATGGGAAAAGATTCATGGTAGAATTGAAACGTCATAAAAATAATTAAATAACTCTTTTGTTGTAACTTAAAACTTATCTTGGTAACTTTTTAAAAGTAATTTACCCAATACTGTATATTAATCATATAATATAATATTGTAAAATATATTAAATGTACTTTTATGTCTTGTCCAATAAAATTAACAATTAACAAATAATTTTACTTTAATATGAAAAAAGAACGACAATTTACAATAAAACGGATATAATACACTTAAAAATAAAAATAATTACTAAATTAAATAATGAGAACGCTCAGTATTTTCAACAAATTATGATTTAAATTAAGTAACATTTCAGTGTTCAATTAATGTACAAAAGCCATTTCAAAACGAAATCATTATCATAACAGTTATAACTACATAAATAAGTATAATGATTTCGGTAACCTAGAATATTATTAAAAAATGGCGCGAAAGTTTACAACCTCCCAGTAAAACACGAGGCGTCCCTTATTATCTTTTCGGTGTTTACTATCTAACCGGACCAGCTCATTACCTTGTGGTTAAAGCTTGAAGTTGACGTTTAAGTAGTTTAATAAGTCCTTACGGTTTTTTATTTGAAGTTGAAAATTTAACTTTTAGTTTCATTTTCTTCGTTTAGTGTTGCGTTTGTATTATAAAATTACGTAATTGCAATTTCAAAAAGACGAATTATTCAACAGAGAAATTTGGTCAATTTTGGTTAGAAACATTTAAAATGGTAAATTCGTCATAATATGTCATATAGTTCACATTCGATTGTGCAATGTACCGTATTATAATAATTTAATATTGTTTACCATTTATTTGTGAACTGATCAATAATATTTTAAATAAATTTATGTTAACATTATCCTAATCGATTACTTAAAAATGATCCATACAATTTGTTACATTTTATTGATGTTAGGATTATTAATTTTCAAAATATTAAATATTAAATAGTCACAAAAAGATGTATAGCTTTCATAGAAAGTTAAAAAGGCTTACTTGGTGAAATCTTTCATTTGTATTAGTTTTTATAGAAATATTAAGGTCTGTTAATTGGCATTATCAACATGTGTAAAATTTCAAATTTTGATGAATCCATATCATCTGTTGTTTTCAGATTATATACTTCTAAAACAGCTCACGATATTTGTTATTTTAAGTCTTGCGCATATTAATTTTAAATTAGTTATTGGAGAATATGTTTTTATTACTAATCTAAATATATCATATATATGATCCGTTATCAATTATTTATCAAATGATTGAAGAATATAAATATTAAAATAATAAACATTCGTGATACTAAGTAGTTTTAGTGTAAATTAATTCATTTTGTATTAGAAATAACTTAAAAAATAACTTATATGCAATATTTATGTTCGGAAGTTCAGATAATCTATACTTACTAGTGAAATATATTACGTATATATATTAGATATATTTGTTTTACTAAAATTTGTTATAATGACTAATTTTATTAAGTTATGCCATACACAATTTCACTTGCTATTAGCTTTTATTTGCTAAAATAATAATCATTTTAATAACTACTATGAGTATATTTATATTATAATTCATTTTACTAACATAAACAAAGTTGATATTAATAAAATGTAAACAATATATTTTTTTAAATTATATTTTTAAAATTCGGTAATATTTTACAAATAGTCAATTGTCTAAATATATTTAGATGTGTAGGTTTTAAATTTATATGACCCTTTTTATTTGTATTACTTACATATACATTAAATAATATGTTATATTTATGATTATTTTAGACGTTATATTGCTGGTGATATTTTTAGATGCAAGACTAACTTGACTGGTAAAAATAATTATTACAAGAGGCACAGCTGGTATTAATAAGAGGTTGTCTTGTCATTGGTTTAGATAAAAGAGGTAAAATATTTAATTTTGCCAATTAAAAATATATATAAAGAATTATTAATAAATATGTGTTTCAAGGTGCAGCAGTATTGGTTATTACTTCAGATCAATCTGAGTAGCCATTTGATTGCCATTTGGAAGAACATTTTTGGAATTTTGAATTCAAATATTTACGTCCTACTTTATTCAACATTCACGAGTTTTCAAAATTTATTCACAACCGTAAGCTTATTTTATAATTAAAATATCTGTTCAATTTTCTTGTGTAATATCAATCAATAATGTACGAGCCTGAAGTTAATGAAGAGGAACCATTAAATCCACCTGGTGAAGATGTTGCTCTTCCTCCAGCTCTTGAACAAGCTTTGAACTACAAAGAAGAAAGAGCAAAAGAAGTAGGTGTTGTTGAGATTACTGATGTGATATCAGAATATTCACAAGAAAATGATAATAATGTTATACACGCTGTAAATGAAGAAGAGTATGATGAAGAAGATGATGAAGAAGATGAACAAGTAATAAAATTGTCTACAAAAGACCGTAAAGTTGCAAAAAGGAGAAAGAAAAAGTATAAGAAAAAAAAGAAGAAACAATTGAAAAATGAGCAAAAAGAAAAAGAAACATTATTGTCTTCAGATAAAGCGATTAGTGTTGAAAAATTAGATATTATGGTTGAATACATACAAGAAACATTAAGCGTGTTTAATCTTGTTCCTATGTATCGACAATATGCTAAAGTGTTTGAGAATTTTAAGATTCCTGAGCCAGAACAGAAACCAATAGATCAACTTGGAAACCAAGAAGCTACATTACCTAGTTTAGATTTAAAGAAAGTACCTAAGCTTCCTGAACAAGAAGATGATGATGACGGTAAAGATAAAGATGGAGAAAATCAGCCTAAGGGACCTGATAAGTTGTCAAGAAGACAATTTAAAAAAGTTACACGTTTAAGTGTAGCTGAACTCAAACAACTTGTTTCTAGACCAGATGTTGTAGAAATGCATGATGTAACAGCTAGAGATCCACATCTTTTAATACAATTGAAAGCGCATCGTAACACAGTACCTGTACCTCGTCATTGGTGTTTTAAACGTAAATATTTACAAGGTAAACGAGGCATTGAAAAACCGCCGTTTGATTTGCCTGATTTTATTAAGCGTACTGGTATCATGGAAATGAGAGCTGCCCACCAGGAAAAAGAAGATGAAAAATCACTGAAAAATAAAATGAGAGAAAGAGTTAGACCTAAAATGGGAAAGATAGATATTGATTACAAAAAACTACACGATGCGTTTTTTAAATTGCAAACTAAACCCAGATTATCACTTCATGGTGATTTGTACTATGAAGGTAAAGAATATGAAACTAAACTCAGGGAGAAGAAACCTGGTGATTTGAGTGCTGAATTGCGGACTGCATTAGGTATGCCGGTTGGTCACAATGCTCATAAAGTGCCTCCACCATGGCTTATTGCCATGCAACGTTACGGTCCTCCTCCTTCATATCCAGCACTTAAAATTCCTGGTCTTAATGCTCCTATTCCTGAAGGATGTTCTTTCGGTTACCATGCTGGTGGTTGGGGTAAGCCCCCTGTAGATGAACGCGGACGTCCTCTTTATGGAAATGTATTTGGTACTCCATCTGATTATGATGAATCACATGTAGCAGAAGAGCAAATTGATAAGTCTATGTGGGGAGAACCAGATTCAGAATCTGATGCTGAAGAAAGTGAAGAAGAAGAAGAGGAAGAAGAAGTGAAGGAAACTGAAGAAGTGGCAATTGATGCTAGTGGTATTGCAACACCTGTTGCAGAAGGCCTAGCTACACCATCAGGCATTATGTCTGGATTGCCTAGTGGTTACGAAACTCCTGAATATATTGAATTAAGAAAACGAAAGATTGAATCTGAAATGGAAAGTAGTGAGCAACAACCACTGTACCATGTATTGCCAGAAAAGAAGGTTGACACTGTACGTGGCTCTATGATGGCATCTACACATATGTACGACATACCAAACGCAGCTGCCAATAAACCTGGTGAAGTTGAAGTCAGTTTAGATCCATCTGAATTGGAATTAGCTGGAGATGTTGAAGCTATGGCAGCTAGATATGAGCAAAGAATGAAAGATCAGCAGGGTGGAGAAGATGATAGTATAGAATCTGAAAAGAAGAAGGGGCAAAAACGTAAAGTTGCGCAAGAAGCAAAAACAAACAAAAAATATAAAGATTTCAAATTTTAAGCAAATAAAATTAATTTATATCTTTTGCGTTTTAGAAAATATTCAAATATTTATAAGTTATAATTCTGCTATTTATAGTCACTTTAAATATATTCTAATTGAACATGAATCAATGTAAAATTTGTTTTTAACTCTGAATGGTATCCTCTTAATAAAATCAATGTTTAATACATAATTTCAACATAATAAGTGTATTGTGATAAATAAACCACCTATATTAGCAATTAAATGCTTTAGTGTTATATAAATTGAAAACGAACATTTGCTTATACTGTAAAATAAAAATACATTTATGGGTGTGTGTGTGTATACAAAATATGCTTATAAAAACACAAATAGTGTAATTATAAATCGTATTATGATTCAAAAAAAAAGCACTGTCATGTACATAACAAAGAATTATCTTTTCTTTTTTTAATATCGATATATTTTACGTTAAAAAAATATATTTGTATGCATATGTATATATTTATATCTTGAAGTTTAATAGAAATACATTTATCCAATTTGTAAATGGATATTATTGAACATTAATTTATTGTATTTTGTGTATGACAACTGCTGGTCATCAATATGTTTGTATATAATGTTTTCACACAAATGAAAGATAATATTAAACGGGTTTTTTCAAATAAATTGTAATTTATAAAAAATTGTTCATATTTTTACTGGTTTGTTTATCACAATGAAAAGGATCGGTGTTTTACTGAAAAAATTCATCACATTTTCATACTATAATTAATTTTTTTAAACATTTTAAAATG